>CAUYRT010055358.1:0-58759 GCA_963574885.1 Lepilemur ruficaudatus | reverse complement strand
GAAACCAGCCTGAGCAAGAGTGAGACCTCGTCTCTACTATAAATAGAAAGAAATTAATTGGCCAACTAAAAATATATAGAAAAATTAGCTGGGCATGGTGGTGCATGCCTGTAGTCCCAGCTACTCGGGAGGCTGAGGCAGGAGGATCCCTTGAGCCCAGGAGTTTGAGGTTGCTGTGAGCTAGGCTGATGCCACAGCACTCTAGCCAGGGCAACAAAGTGAGACTCTGTCTCAAAAAAAAAAAAAAAAAAAAAGTTGATACGATGCAAGAGTGGATGGATCTGGCAGACTGACCACCTCCCCCTACCAAACTCAGTGCCCTGGAGAGGCAGGTAGGACAGGTGGGATTCACCAGTGCCTCCTCCTTCCTGAGAGTCCAGCAGAGGCCCGGGGCAGGGACTATGCTTTGAGTACCTTGGAATTGCCAACCTCAGGAGCAGGGCTGGCACACAGATGTGCTCCAGAGATGCTGGTGGGCCATGCCAGGGCTGGCGGCTTCGCTCTACTGGGTGCCTGATGACTCCCCATGGCAGCTGCCAAGAGCTTAGGAAACAAATCCCAAGCAGAGCAAAGCCTGGGTCTTGCGGGCCAGCCCCTGTGTGCAGACAGGTTCCATCTGGAAAGCACGGGGTTCTCAGCTCAGGCTGGGGACTCGCCGGGTTCCCCAGCTCTTGGATGATCTGAAGTGTTGACAGAGTCTGTCCTGGGCTGTTGTGACTGTTTCCTATTCTGGAATGGCTTCTGAGGGAGGGTGTGTCCTGGGGTGGCGTGGGTGCTGCAGTGGGACAGACTGGGCTGAGACTTCTGGCCCTGTCGCTCACTATCCATGTGACTGTGGGAAAGTCTTTAGTCCCTAAGTCTCAGTCTGCTATTTGCAAATGGGGATAATGCAGCCAACCTCATGGAGTCGCGAGGCACTCAGATTTTCTATAAAGTGCCTGCCTCAGGCCCACGTGAGACATAGAGAGAGACTCTAGAAGTCGGCGGTGGTTCTTACTGTCCTTGTTTGAGATGCAGCTTTTGTTTTTCTTTTTTCCAAGATTCATTCTTATTCTCCTAGGACTTGTAGCAAACCGGTCAGTGTTTCCCAGTAATTGTTGCCATCCCATACATACTATTAAATATTACACTGATTCATTTTAAGATTTGTCCAAATCTGGTCAGAGTGACTTGTTTCTGAGTTGGCAGCTTTGGTCTTTTGGAAGCCTGTGTTTCTATCCTGAAAGTTTCTCATTCAGAATTCTGGGAGCTCGTGCCAGGACACTCTTGTATTTGTATTCCAAGTCACTGAGTAATCCTCTCTCTAGCAGGCTACACATTGAAGGGGACAGAGCTTGGCTTTTGCACACAGACGGATCTGGGTTTGAATCTCACCTCCACTATTTAGCAACTAGACGGCCTGCAGGGCACGTGCAGAGAGAGCCACTCACAGATTCTTCCAGACGTCCCTCTGATACTCTCCCCCTCTGCCCTAAATCCTTCAATGGCTGTCCTGCCTTCAGCATAGCTGTCCCTCTACTCATCGACATTTGTTGAGCACCTACTGTGTACTAGCTGCTATGCTAGGCACTGGGGAGTGTGCAGTGGACAGGAAGTCCGACGTCCTTCCCTGCATTTTTGGAGGTCTATCCTCTGGCCCCTGCCTACCCTTCCTGACTCACCTTACACCCACCCCTCGCCCCATGGGCACACTCCACTGGCCGTGCTAGGCACTGCAGGGCTGTGCATGCACAGGGCTGCTCTTACCTCTGAGCCTTTGCTCATGTTCCTTCTGCATGGATGGTCGCTGCTTACCTGCCCCACTTGCCTGTGACTTCTGTCCCCTCAACTCACCTCACCGTGGCCCTCAGTGCACAGTGTGGCATGGAAGGGAGGCCCTGGGCAAGAGTAGGGTGCACACCGCCTGGGGAGGCTGGCCGGCCTGGTCGCACTGTGCTCCACACCCTCCCAGCTGTGGTGCCCGGGGCAGGTGGCACCCTCCCACTGTCCATCCTCTCCTCTGTAACATGGAGGTGGTGATATCTGCCTGCAAGTTTTACTTTGAGGAAACCAGGAGACCCGATGTAGGTGTGTGTAAACGGTAGCCGTCCCAGTTGTCTATGCAGTGTCTTGCATGTCCCTCTTACTAGACCGGGAGCTCGCTCAGGGCAGGAGCTGCACCTCTACTATCTCGGGATCCCCAGTGTGTGGGGCAGAGCCTGGCATGCTTGAGATGAGTTAGTCTTGGGGAAACATGTCTCTTGACTCAAAAGCCTTTTTGGCGTTGCAAGAGTTAAAATCTGCTAGTGATTATAAACAAGCTACATTTCAGCTCAGCACTATCACTGGGTGTGAGTCACAAGGCTTAGCAGGTGTGGGCAATAATTAAAGGCTTCAGCAATCTACCTGGGCAAGGTATTTTTGCCTCTTATTCCAAAGAGGAAACTCTCTCTATGGAGAGCAGAGGAGCTCATTAATGAGACTAATTAGGTGTAAAGGGGGTAGAGGCTGGCATCAGCTGCAGCTTGGAGGAGCTAATCATTAAGCTCTGTAATCTCCTCTGCTGAACACAAGCAGATCAGGTTCGCGGGCTCCGAGCAGGGCTCCCCCACCTGAGTACCGGACCACGGGTTTGGGAGAGGCTGAAAGGCCTCCCTTCTCCCCACTGCCATGCTCGCCGGGAGATGCCAGACACACGCACACACACACATACACACACACCCCATGGGGTCAGCTGCCGGGGAAAGAAGCCAGATAATCCAAAAAGATGCTTTTCTCTTAGTGTTCACTCACTTTTGAGGAACATGTGGTTTTACAACCAGGTTTCCTGGATATAAGGAATGGATCAAAGAATCTCCTTCTTGGCTCCACATGCGGAGGCTCCAACTCCCATGCCGAGACTTCCGGATTTTCTGGCCATCACTAAGGTTTTGGTAGCACTGGGGCAGGTTGTGCTTTCTGAATCCATCTCCTCCCTGGCCTGTGGGTTCCGTGACCTGGGGGTGAGAGGCTGATCCCTCCCGGATCCTCAGCGGCTGGCATGCCCCAGATGTCATCGATACACTGGTTGTGTGGCGGGGCAGCCGGGGGGGGGGGGCAGGCAGGAAGAGAACAGGTGGATGGATTTTGGTGCTGCCACTTTTCTTAGCTTATGGCTTTGGCCAAATAACACCTTGCTGAGCCCTAATTTCCTCATCTATAAAAGGAGCATAAGATCATGAGTAGCAAGAGCATTTTATAAAAGTAGCTCATTTGTAATTATTGTGAGTTCATTTCATAAAAGGAGGAAGAGGCTGATCAGGGAAGTGGCAAATAATTCCAGTGAAGCCTGCACACTGAGCTTGGCTTAGTCAAGGGGACAAGGTGTCCCAGGGCAAGGCCATGGGAGCAGACTCACACCTGGAACACCGATGTACCTGCACTGTTGACAGAGAGAGCCTCGGCTCTGGGCTCTAGCCACTAGCCCGACCTGGGAGGCTTTCCATCTCAGCTCGATACCCTTGGAGACTTCTGGAAAGCAGGGATGGAAGCAGCTGGCTCCTGCCTCTCCCATGAGACCCACTCCGTAAGCACCCTTTACAATCTCTACACCTGCAGCCCCAACATGAGCTTCTCAGAACGTTGGCACCAACTAAACTGCATGCGTCCAGGCAGCAAGCCCTGAGCATCAGCTCACTGGTGTCATCCTCCTTGTCCTTAGGGCCTAGTGCCGGCATGAGCACCTTGGTGCAGCTGTCCCTGATACTGAACTCCTCTCCCCACCACGTTAGCCCCCACATCTTCCGTAGTCCTGTAACCTTCTGGGCACCCTCCACCCCACCACTGACCACTACCAGGATTACTTGTTCACACATTTGTTTCTTCCACTGCACTGGGAATGGGTAATAATATTCTCTTTTCTCATCGACACTGATAGATCCTGCCAAGCCCTGCCCAGCCACAGGGGTGGGCATGTGACCCGGGAGACCAACTAGAGTGTCCCCACTCTGGTCACAGCGATGGGTTCAGGGCGGCCCAAGCTGGTTGAGCAGTCTCCTCTGAGAGTTGACGTACGAACACTGGAGGTGAAAGAGAATCACCTTGAGCTGGAAGGACCCCAGAGTCCCCGATATCTCTACTGCAAAGCAAGCGGATGCGTGAAAATAGGACTAACAGTGAAGAAAGTGAAGCCAAACAGCGGTCACTGAGAGACCGGACAACATCACTTGAGGTCCTGGGTCCAGCCACACCAGTAGCGACGACAGCCTTGGACTTCTCCGTTGCATTAGCCAAGAAACTCTCCCTCCCACTTTTTTGTTCAATATAGTTTAGCGTGGGCTTCTGCCATCCACAGCTGAGAGGCGAAGCCAGGGTTTACGCAAGTCTAGGGCCGCTCCAGTCAGCCTGTGGGTTTGTTTGTCCTCCACCTCCGCTCCCAATATTTTTGCCAGGACCTAGACCAGGGTCTTCTTAATCATTTTTCTCCCCCTGAACCACAAGCAAGGACACAGCAGGACCTAGGGCTACTCTCAGACCAACACCGATGGCCCCACGCGGCTCTCCTGGACGCCGCTGTGCTGTGGACACTTTCTGGCCCCACACACTGCTTATAAAGACCCTTGTTTCTCAAAGGTTTTTTCTGAGATTTCTTAGAATACTTTCCACCATTTTCCTAGTCTGAACAACACAAAGACCACAAAAACATAACATACACAATGTACTGCAAAATCAATAGCATTGAAATAATTGAAAAAAACGGGAGAGGACGGGGAACAGAAGTCCTGCACACATTAAACATAAGTACCAAGCTCTCTGAAAGGGGATTGTTGATATTTCTGGAGCCCTTATGTTGTGTGTATATATTACTGTCCCCGTTTTACAGATGAAGGAACTGAGGCTCAGAGAAGGTTAATTAAGTTGCTTTCTAACACCCAACTTGGCAAATGCCTCCTCCTCCACCTTCAAGGCCCAGCAAGCACTGTCTCCCGTGTGACCCGAAGGCTCCCTCCTGGACCCTCTAGCACAGCACCCACAGTCATCCGGCCAGCGGTTCCCACAGCGTCCTCCTGCTGCCTACGGGCAGCCTCCACCAGTAGAAGGGATCGAGGTGGATACCGCTTCTCTTGCACCTCCAGATCCCGTCCGCCAGCACAGGGCTCGGCGGCAACAACGTTCGCTGGAGTAAACAAATGGACAATGGAGTCGCGATCTGAACCCTGCGCGCTCAACTGTAAGCCAGACAGCGCCTCCCCTCCCCCGCTGGCTCCGTGACTGCCTGCACCTCCGAGCCTCCCTCTTGTTCTCCCTGGAGGGAGTCAGGCTGGGTAGCAGAAGTGGTTACAAGACCAGAGGGAGCACGGACAATGGTAATAAATATGTAAAATCCAGAATTCATTACATCCAGCTAATTCCAAATGCAAAAGACACCACATCCTCCGAGACAGAGCCCAATGAAAGATTCTGGTTTGTAGCTGACAACCGGAAAAGTGGGACCAGAATTGTTCTGTCCAACTCATAAAACTGTTCTCTTCGTGATGGGCAACGTACCCATCCCTCTACTAATTTTGTGCCCAAGGGCTCAGCTCCCAGCCTGTCTCAGGTTTATTTCTGTGGGAGTGCCTCCCTGAGGTCCCTGAGAGGCCTCCCCACCCGATGGCCCTGGATTAGAGATCCCCCAGACACAAGCCTCTAAATCTGTAAAGCAGAGGATATAGTTCTCTTAAAGAGACAGCATTAAAGCAAGATGTTAGCATTACATAAACTCTGTTCCTCTGCGGGGCGGGGGAGACGCTCCACGGATCCGCAAACTGGAGATAACGTGAGGATCCCCCATGCCGTGCGCTTGAAAACAGGCACCTTCGTGTGGTGCCTGCCTTCATCTGTCATCCCCAAAGAAAGGGAGAGAGGGCCTGCCGAGCCACCCAGGAAAGACAGCTAACGCTTACAATTCGGCCAGGCAGGAGGTCTGCAAATGCTCCCCTCTGGCCTCTCACACTCAAAACATTTCCTATAGCGAAAGCTTCAAAGGCAGGAAAGCGAAAAAAGATTTCCCCTCTGCCCTGCGCCAGCTGAGAGAATATCTTCCTGTTCCCTCTGTTACACACGCAGACACGCACAGCTGCAGAGGGGAACCGAGACTACAGACCGAGCTAGCAAGGAGGGACGGTGTTTGAGACCACGCCAAAAGCATGTGATCTGAAGTGAGAGGTTCAATTCCTGTTTCCAAAACTTACCAGGACTAAAGAGAGTTAGACAGTTTAGGTAGAGGCACTCTGTGTAAACTGCCGGTACAGCAGCAGCACACACACAAAAATGCTCCCATTTACGGACCTGGCACTTACTAGATCATTCTGAGTCTCCACCACCAACTATAGGAAAGCTCATTCTTCAGCAATAGCCAATGAAGAATGACTCCAAAGGTATTAGACAAGGCTCCTATCTTTTCTCACCTAAGTCCCCAAATTTCTTCCCTATTAACTTCACCTCAGTAGCACAAGCTCTAAATACAGTTCTCCTTCTGCCTGTAGTACTTACTAAAGGCCAAGTTAAATCTTGTTGTTTAATACAAAAGTCAAGTTTGGCCCTTATCAGTCATTAACATTTTAGTGAAAATTAGTTCCCCCCCTTGGTGTCTAAAAGCAGTGAAGAACAAGTCATTCCAGATTTTGTGTTTCTTTTTCTAATAGGTGGTCAGGTGGCCTGGAGCTGGGACTTGGGTTCAGGGGCAGGAGGCTACTTTAGACCCAGCACAGGCTGGTATAAGTGAGATATCTAGAAAAACTCAGTCTCCTTGTGGGCAAAACGGAAAAACATGAGCTGAATAACCACAGCTAAATGGTGGGTTGTAGCTATTGTCAACACTGTTGGCTGAGGTGCTTTGTGTGCGGTAGAGCTCCCGACTTGTTCCGATCCCAACCAACATCATCAATAGTCACTTAGGTTAAAACACAGAAAATGCTGATGAAGGTCAGGCACGGTGGCTCATGCCTGTAATCCCAGCACTCTGGGAGGCCAAGGCAGGAGGATTGCTTGAGGTCAGGAGTTTGACACCAGCCTAAGCAAGAGCGAGACCCTGTCTCTAACAAAAACAGAAAAATTAGTGGGGTGTGGTGGCACATGCCAGTTTTCCCAGCTACGTGGGGGGAAAAAATAAAGCTGATCAAATCTGTAAAGGATTAAAAAAGATTTCTCAGGAGACTGGAACAATGGGCCGAAACTAACAAGTTGAGATGCATTTGGGACAAATGTAAATTCCTACACTTAGGTTCAAAAATACCAACTTTAGAAGTACTAGTTAAGGCTGACCTGTTTTGAAAGCAATTTATACGGTAGGTGTAAAAGAGGCAGAGTTTTATGTTCGATACATGTTTAGCAATGGTCAACAGTGTGATGTGGTTCAAAAAAAGAATAATGTAATCTGCTACATTAACAGAAGCAGAAAACCTTGAGCTGCACTCAAGTGCAGTGGAGTCCAATGGAAATATAGAAATACAATGCGAGTCACATACATAATTCTAAATTTTTCTAGTGAGACATTTAAAAAGTAAAAAGAAACAAAGGAAATTAATCCTAATAATATATTTTACCTAATATACACTACAGTTTTCATAAGTAACTAATATAGAAAATTATTAATGAGTTTTACATTTTTTTCAAACTACGTATTCCCCTCTTAAAGCACATCTCCATTTGGCCCAGCCACACTTCAAGTCTCTGCAGCCACGTGCAGCCAGAAGCCACTGTATTGGACATGGCAAGGCTAGAGCAGGGATGGGGTAATTCCACCAAGGTCTGTTCTCAACAGACCATACCTGGAGCATCTGGAATTTTAGGCATTTTAGGAGGGACAATGATAAAAGAGAGCCTGCCAAAGACTATCTGAAGGACCGGGGATGAGAAAGCTCAGCGGGAAAGGACCGTGTAGTACATACAGAGAGGAAACTCACAAGCAAGTGATACCGGTGTTATGCGGCCATAGAGCATAAAACCAGGACTAGTGGATGAAAACCGTGATGATGACATTTGGTCCCTTTTTAGAGCGAGTTTCCCTGACACCAGAGAGAGGTATAGGCAGAAGCCAGATGACCTGCAAAAGGGGATGTCCACATGGGAGGGAAGCTGATGTCCTCGAAGGCTGTGCGATACTAAGTTCGATGTGAAGTACAGTGACTGGCTGTCTCGCCAACAACCCAGAACATCTACATCCGAAGACGTTTCCTCTTCAAGTCACCATCTCGGGAGGCTGAGGCTTGCTCTGGCCAGCCTCACGGGTTGTCTGTGCAATTCCAGTTGTCAGATGCAGGTACTGTGGGTCTGGGCTTTGTACAGTCTCTGACGTCAAGGAGCTTACTTACAAGTTGAAGGTCCGCAGTGAACCCTCTAGTACAATGTCGCCTTGCCGGGTCTTAGATGAGTAGTGAACATAAAGAACTAAAAGAAGGTTCTCTGAGCCCCTCCCCATTTAAAGACCCTTGTGAGTGCTCCTCCTGCATCTCACAGAAAAAGAACATTTCAGTTGCTCTCCTGGGACGTTAAGGCTAGAGGGGCCTCCAGCCCATCCCAGCTCTAGGAGGCCCAGATCTCTCTAGCACTCCTCTTTGAACGTCTCATCTCTACCTGAATATGCTGTGTCAACATCAACATGTCCCAGACTCAACTCCTTATCTTCTGCCCTGCTCCTCCACGACCCCAGATTCGGGGGAGTTGGATATTGGGCAACTGGCTCTGTCTCTGAGCCCTGGGTGCTGTATCTCGCTACCTAGTTGGGAAGGGACACATGGTGCTAACGCAAAGAACTAGCCAAAACAGAATACTTCCAAGGGACTCCTTGGGAGCAGGAGAGGAAGACGACAGATGAATTCCACACGGAGCACCTGGGAAGGCTTCTCGGAGGAGGCTCCCTTTCCCTCCCCCAGACGTTCGTAGGGTTGACTGTGTGTCAGTCTCTGGGCTGGGCACTGGGGGGTGGCTTCTGTCACTGAGGTGCTTTTAGCCTCATGGGAGAGACAGGCACACCGATGAGGGCAGTAGAGGGCTTAGGTGGCAGGACAGAGGCTTGCCTGGGTCGAAAGAGGCACCAGAGAAGAAGGGGTCGGCCCCAGCCAGGCTGTCAGGAACAGGTGCACAGAGGAACAGAGGGGGAGCAACCGAGTGCTGAGCCTCGACAGCCTCGTGGGGCAGACCACGGAGGGTGTTCCAGGCAAAGAGAGAGCACTCGGGCACAGCCCAGGGCACTCAGGAATGCAGCTCCACGAGGGGACTTCAGGTGACAGGAAGAGCACATGAAGGGAAGTGAAAAGAGATCACGGGCCAGACCATGACAGTCCTGGATGCCAGGCCAAGGAGTGAGACACTGTCCTGTAGGGCCTGGGGGACACAGGAGGGTTTTAGGATGAGATCTGTCAAGAGCAATTGTACATTTTTTTAATACAAGAATTTTTTTTGTTCTACCTTCGTTTTAGTAAAAATGAAGCATCATGGAGCTGGCAAATCAGCTCTGCATCCCAAAGACAGTGCGACATGTGATAATGACTGTGAAGCGCAGCTAAGCCTGTTAGCAAGAATGACCAGGGAGTGAGAGGCAGGGTGGAGGCATTACCCTCCGCCATGGTCTCTTTGTTTGAGGATCATTAGGAAAGGAGCCATTAGAAAAATGCTAGCCAGGTAATAGGAGGGAAACAGGTCTTGGCAGGGCTGTGTTACCCACGGAGAAATTAGCAAATAAAATTCAGGGAAGAAAGCAGGAGCTTCCGTGCTTACCCAATGAGGCTCTTGGGGAATAATGGCACATGTGGTTATGCTGAGGAATGCTTGCGGAGGCGGCAGACTCGCCAACGTTACACAGACTGCCCGTGAGCAGAAAGGGCCTTCCAGGTCCTCGCAAGAGCTGATCCTGACCCTGAACACCCTCCAGGCACTGTGCTATGTACCAGGGATGGGACCATGGCTAAGGCATGGCGTTGTCCTCAGGAAGCTCATACTCCCTGACACGGTGGCATTGGAGCCTCGAGAGAGGCACGGCAGGTCTTGTCATGCCCCTCCCACAAGTGTGGGCAACCAGGGAGAGGGCGGGAACCTGGTTTCTTCGTGCATCCATTCCCTGCTACTTTGCTCAGCACCAAGTTCCTCTGGACCTAGAAACCACTCGGAGCAGCCAGAGGGAGAAGGAGGGGAGGCGATGCCCTGGTCCAGATGAAAACTCTGAGGAGTGGGGGCTGCCATGATGCCAACAGGGGTGTCCAGAGAGTGGGGCCATCACAGCAGTCACTCTTGCCCCATCCCTAATTTTCTTAGGTGCCAGCCTCCCCTCCATCCAAGGGACATTTGCAGACTGCCCAACACAGGCAGCCCCTGTCCTAAGCTGTTCAGTGCTGTCTAGCGAATCTCTCACCTTGGGGTCAGAGTCAGACACTTTGCCCCTAAAAACAGCTTGAGAAGCACTGCTGAGGGGGACGAGCTGCTGCTCGGGAGCCGTGGGCAGCAGGGGAGAGATTGGAGCCGTGACACCATGGGGCCACTGCCGGTGTCCCATCCCCTCACCAAGAACATCGGCTCTCCCTCCTGAGAGCCATCTGGAAGAAAAACAGACATCTAGGGGAAAGCCAGGATGATCTGTCTCTGGGCCTCTAAAGACATTCTGCAGAGGTTTCTGGGGGAACCCCTCTCCCCCGACCAGGGGTGCTACATTCCGGGGAAGCAGGGATCTGGGCAGGCAGCCAGAGGCCCTCCACGCTTCCTAGAGGAATGGCAGAGTACACTGCTTTGACCGGGCAGGGCTCACGATCTCTCAAATGACAGCTGCTTCCATGCCAGGAGTTTTCATGTATTGCTGGAAGAGGTTCCAAAGATGAGGCTGGATAGAGCTTCTTACTTCACTAATAAAACCAACTTCTTACACTGGCTATCCAAAGGAACCTGGAATAGTGCAAGGCATGTGGGCCCTGGAGTTCACCAGCCTGAGTTCAACTCCTGGTTATGCCACTCCCCAGAGGTCTGGGTGTCCTGGGCATACACCGGCTCCATCTTGGATCAAACCTGGTCTGTCCATGAAGCCAGAAGGGTTGGGAGTATCTATTTCAATTTTACAGATGAGATAACTGAGGCCAGATGACTTTTGGGAGATTCATGTAGATCTAGGGCTAAAGTCCAAGACTCCTGATAATTAGTTCAAGATCTTTCGATAGCCTCTTGGGAGCCTTGGCTAAAGGTAGCTCAAGGTTGTAAAACACAGCCTCCACAGTACAGCTGAGAATAGCATTTCCATTTGGTTCTCAGACAGATCATTAAGCCAGATCCTCCCTGGTAAGGAAACAGCCAGACAATCGCATTTCCTGGCCTCTGCATAGCCTGCTGCCCCTCTGCCAGGAGCCCCGCCCCATTCTAACTCTTCAGCAAACTCCTATTTATCTTTCAGGACCCACCTCACGGTGCCTCCTCCTCTGAGAAGCCCTCAGCCTTCTCTATTTCATACTTCTCATCTATTACGATCCATCATTGTCTCTTTCTTTTTTTATTTTATTAAAAAAAGTCCCTTACAGGACTTGAGGAGCTTGGGGACAAGGGGATGCATTTTATTCATGTTTTTATCACCAGCAGCCAACAGTGCTGGACATACACTGGGAGCCACATGAACGCATCTGGATTGCGTGGTCTTCGTAAGGCCAGGAGTTCTGAGAGCTAGAAAGAGCCCCACGAGGGCAAACTTTCATTAATGCCACGCAGCTCTTCCCTCCTTGGGTAGACGTCTGAGTGGCCCATGTGGCCGAGTTACAACACCGTAAGACAAAGACCCCTTTCCTCCTCTAAGGAAAAATTTAATAAACATGGGTGTTACAAACCACCTTCTCCAGTATGACAGACACCTGGGGGAGTGGGCACAATATCAGGTCTATGAGGTCACAGATCACAACACTTCCACACCCTGAGAGGACCCACGGATCAGTATTGAGTAAGCAATTTCTCAGTTCCCGTAGAAGGACAGGTTGGACTTTCAGATTCTCTTAAAGACAAACATGAATCCTGCTGCTAGAGACTCCTCCAGTTTTTGTCCATCTCTTCCCTTCCAGCTTCCCACACTGAGCTATCTTAATGGCCCATGACACGTAAGAAAAGTAACTAGCCGGGTGTTTTAAAGCTCTATTTTTCTATTGTTTTAATGGCCCCAATAAGGGCACCATTGTTCCTTGCGGTATACTCGCTTCATTCTAGTAATTAGCTGTCAGAGAGGACCCGACAGCAGCCTAATGTTGTCCGCTCCAATCATATTAATGAAATGCAATCCACTCGAATGTCCTGAATGCACATCTGTAATTGCATTAAGCAGAGAAACCGGAGACATCAGGATCAAACTTCAGTCTCTGAACAGAGCGTTACGATCAAGCACATTAATCCATTATTTCTTCAGAATCTGACAGCCAATTAATATACCAGGCCTTCATGCACCAGGCAAAGGACTGATGTCCCTGTCACGATTTTGTTTTTAAAAAAACCATTAAAATGACTGTTTGTACTCAGGGATGTCAAAGTAAATGCTGGGTGTAATGTTTCTAATCAAAATCAATTGTTCAAAGGTGGAAAGGTAAGAAACAAACTTTGGAGGAGCACTGTCGTCACTTCCAAAAATGGAAATTCAAAGATCTGAAAGTCTCACTGCTTTTCCTGGCGGCTTTAACAAAAAGTAGCTAAAATTAAGTACTAGTCAGAGTTCAAATAGCTCAGCTTCATCAAGTGATTTTGAACAGGACATGCATGGTATGGATTCTTTTTTATTTTTATTTTTTAACACAAACAGGTTTTTATCTTAAGATTTCACTGGTATTTACAACTAAGTGTATGAACAGCCAGGGCAAGACTCCCCAGTCCTGAGTTTCCCTGCTTCACTTAACAGAGCACACTTTGTTAATTACCAAAGCTGCCTTCCACAAATTAGAACTTCTGCTGGATTGGGAAGGCAAAAATGAGAATAAATACCTCCTCAAATCTGCAGAGCTGCACAAATGTCCTATGAATGAGACCCACTTGGAAGAGTGTGCAGGTCAGTGGTGCATTCAGGACTGTGATAAATTTTAATTAGAAGCTGCTATTAGGACACTGTTATTGATGAGCAGGAGCACATCGAGAGAAAGCAGCAGCCTACATGCTGCCGGTGCCCTTGGTGGGACCTGTCTTCATGGGGCTGCTCGCACTGTGCTGAAATCAAACTAGCTGGTGAGACTGCCCGGGCCGTTTTGGGCTGAGGATGAGGATGTGCATTTCTGGGCTTCGCAGGATCTGGACCCTGCCCGATTCTCCAGTGCCTTCTCCCACCACTGCCCACCTCCCCTGGTATGTTCTAGCCACATAGCCCCCAGTGCAGCTCACCTCTACAAATGGGTTCCTCTATAAATTTTCCTTGAGTGACAACTTTCAACATGAGCCCTGGCATCCCTCTCTTGGGCTGGGCTTGGCATGCCTGCTGCAGGCGCCACAATCCCCTTATGGCAGCACTTACCACACTGTGCTGGGAGGGTCTGTCTCTATAGCTGACTTCCTTTACTTAAGCGTGTACGTCCAGGACATAGGGATGACTAGCTCACAGTCCCTTACTAGCTTGGGCAAACCACTGAGCCATTCTCAGCACTTGGTTTTCTCATCTGAATTATGGGGATAAAAACCATACACCATAAAGGGTTTTGGGGAGGAGCTAACGAGCTAGTATGGTGTCTGGTACTAGGCAATGATTGCTTACTTTTCCTCCCAACCCTCACTAAGCACTAGGCAGTGATCTAATCGCTTCATATATAAATATTAACTCAATCTTCACAATAACCCAAGAGGTAGAGACTGTTGTTATTCCCATTTTATAGACGAAGAGACAAAGCGCAAAGAGATGAAAGACTTTCCAAGGACGCTCAGAGCTGACATTTGGACCCTGCGATTTGCCTCCAAAGCCCCCGTGCTTAAACCACCATTTTCTCCTGCTTAATGGCTGATGGTGACGATGGTGGTAGCGATGTGGGAATTCATCCTTCAGGGCTCCGCTCAGTCACCTCTTTAGGGAAGTGCTGCTAAGCAACCTCCCCACGGGCTGAGCTGCCTGTTCCCCCAGCACTTCTTGCCCACGTGAAACACATCCACTGCCTGTGAGCACTGGGCCAGCAGGGCCGGTCCTCCCCTCTCCGTGCCCTCAGCACCTGGCACAGAGCAAGCACCTGGCCACTGCCGAATGGAGCGGTGAGCAGGGAAGCGTGGGTTCCCTTCGCCCCTGGGCAGACAAGAGCCCCACACTCATTCCAGCCAGTCAGCCTATGGGGGGTTTAATTGCAAGGCAGAAAGTCTAAAAATTCACTTATTTTTTTACACCAGGTTTTGTTATTTGAACTATTTTAAGTGAAGCAGGCCACCTGGATACACCATGATCTTTGTCTCTGAATGAATAAATGTTGGTATATGCCATTCAGAGAAGACAGATGCAAAAAGCCTTCACAGGCTACCACATCTCATTCCAATCATGTCAGTTTGGCAGACAGGGAAGGATCAGACTTTTCTTAAAAGCAAACTAAGGCAATAAGGGTACCATTTTCAAGCTCCATATGAGTTTTGCTATTGTTCTTAAGTGAATCACCAATATTCAGTCCAAGAAAGAAAAATGAACTCATCAGACATTTTTCTCCTTCACTATTAGCCTATAAACTCCTATTTATCCCCTAAAACCCTCTGTAGACACACCTCCTGTGAGATCTATCTGGATGCCTCAAATGGAGTGAATCCCCCCTCTTCTGGGTGACCCGAAGAGCTTTTATAATTGCACTAACATGCTACATTGGGAGTTCTCCCCGTGTCTCTCTCACCTGACGCGGAGGGCAAAGATGTGCCTGCATCTCCAGCTCTGAGCTCAGTGCCGGGGCTAGTGGAGGGGCTCAATAACACACACCGAATTTAATGTGAAAACGTGCCACCCAAACACAGAACCACACTCAGATATGAGTGTCTCATCTCCAGCATCAAGGCCAGAATCTAACCACTGGGCTCAACTTAGCCCGGAGTGTTGGAATGTTGTTAAACAAAAATAAAGTCTACTGACTATTTTTTGTCCAGTGTTTTTCATTGTGCTAAAATACAACAAAATTTACCATCTTAACTATTTTTAAGTGTGCAGTTTGGTGGTATTAAATACATTCACCCTGTTATGCAACCGTCATTACCATCTATCTCCAGAATGCTTTTCATCTTGTAAAACTGAAACTCTGTACCCATGAAATAATGACTTCCTTTTTCTCTCTCCCCCACAGCCCCTGGCAACCATCAGCCTACTGTCTGTCTCTGTGATTTTTGCTACTCTAATTTTCTCGTGTAAGAGGAATCATATACTATTTGCCTTCCTGTGACTGGCTGAATTCACTTAGCATAATGTCCTCAACGTTCGTCCATGGTTACCATGTGTCAGAATTTCCTTCCTTTTTAAGGCTGTATAATATTCCGTTGTATGTATACACCACATTTTGCTTCTCCATTCATGTTGATGTACACCTCCACGTTTTAGCTATCGTGAATAATGCTGCTATGAACATAGGTGTACAAATATCTCTCTGAGACCCTGCTTTCAATTCTTTTGGGTATACCTAGAAGTGGAATTACTGGATAATATGGTAATTCTATGTTTAACTTTTTGAGGAACCACCGTACTGTTTTGCCACAGCAGCTATACCATTCCCATTCCCATCAACAGTGCACACGGGTTCTAATTTCTCTGCATCTTTCTCAACACTTGTTATTTTCTGGTTTTGTTTTTTTTTGACAGTGGCCATCCTAATGGGTGTGAGGTGGTATCTCATTGTAGTTTTGATTTGCATTTCACTAATGATTAGTGATCTCGGGCCATTATGCGCTTATTGGCCATTTGTACATTTTCTTTAGGGAAATGTTGATTCAAGTTCCTTGTCCGTTTTTGAATGGCTGTTTTCCCGTTACTGAGTTTTAGGAGTTCCCGGTATATTCTGGATATTAATCCCTTATCAGATATATGATTTACAAATATTAATATTTTCTTCCATTCTGTGGGTTGCCTTTTTATGCTGTTGATATTATCTTTTGATATATAAAATTTTAAAGTTTTCATGAAGTCAATTAGTCTGTTTTTTTCTTTTGTTGCCTGTGACTTTGATGCCATGTCCAAGAAGTTATGCCAAATCCAATGTCGTGAAGCTTCTGCCAAATGTTTTCTTCTAGAAGTTTCATAGCTTTAGGTCTTACTTTTAGGCCTTTGATCCATTTTGAGCCCGCTAACTTTCTAACATGTTTACAGAGAAACATTTCTGAGATATGAACAACCTCCTCAGAATTCTTTAGGGGGAGTAGTGAGCAGACCAACGAAAGCTCAGTTTGTGGCTTTGCAACATCGAGCCATGACCATGGCTACTTAACGGAGCCTTAGTTTACTCACTGATTAAGCAGGGATAATACCACTTACCTCACAGGCCTGCTGGGAAGAGTTAATTAAGTGATGCATGTAAGGTGCTTCACACAGTGCCTGGCAGATGGTCAGCACTTTTCCACGGAGGCTATCTGGGGCAGGCAGTATAGCTCAGTGTTAAGATCATGGACTCACGAGTCAGTCAGATGGGTCTAAGACCTGATTATCAGCCATGTGACTTTGGGATAGTCAACCACCCTCTCTGTGCCTCTGTCTCCATCAAAGTGGAACAATAGTAATACCTTCTAAGATGGTTTTAATAAATAGTTGGAAGTGTACATAAAAGTACCTAGCACAGTCCCTGGTACACAGTAGGCCCTCAATAAATGGCTTTTAAGGAGCCATGGAAACCTTTAATGTCAGTCTTTATCTTCTGCCTCCAACGTCCTAACACCGAGCCCCTTCCTGTATCAGTCGCCAGTGTTCTCTGCAAGCTCTTGAAAGGCTGCTGGGCAGATGACTAAATGTCAGCGCCTGAGCAGCCTCGAGCTTGTAGGACTCATGTAAAGCTCCCACGTCGGCACCGAGAAGGTGTGGATTATATTCAGGGGTGGTTTTTGAAATGTGTCTTGAACAACTTCAAGTGTAACCAGACGTCTAATTTCTGATACTGGTGACATCCTCTCCTGCCATTTTCCCCCAACTCCAATCCCTCCTGCAGGCCAGAGCAGTTTTGCTAAAATGCTGATCAGATCCTGTATTTCCACTGACTACAGCTTTAGTGGATCTCCCCATCACCAATAGGTCTTCTGCCTCAGAGGAGTTCGATGGTCAGTAAGTTTGAGACACACTGGGGTAAACCAAATTCAGTACTGGTCATTGCTAAGGAATAGGAAGAGCCTTTATTGTTCCCCATGTACTTCCAAAAGGAGAACCAAGTCAACCGTATTCCCAGCGTCTCTTGGCCGTTTTTATTAAAGAACACTCACTCATTACCACCCGACTGAAAAACATTAGCCATACTCCTCAGAACAGAACTTTAGAGATTCTAAGATTTCTCACAAGTCTTCCTTTCTAGTCTTATCCTTCCCTCTGCTTCTTTCTCAGCCCACTTCCACGTCTCAACAGAGCAGAACTCATCACTTCGCCCCAACGCGTTGACCTTTCATTCTTGTGCGTCTTTGCCTGGATTGAGCTCCCCTTCAGCATCTGGTGAAACCACACCCACCCTTCAAGGCCCAGCCCCAAATCCCCTCCTCCGGTACACCTGTCTGACCCCAGACTACACTGTAGGGACCCCTTTCCACAAAGGGAGGATGCCTTGACTTGCTTCATCACCCCCACTGGGAGGTAGGCTCCTGGAAGGCAGGCTCCTGGTTTGTTTTTGTACACCTGGTGCGAGGCCCGCACAGAACAGGTGCTCAATAACGCTGAGTAATGCTCACTGAGTGTCAGAGGGGCCATCGGAAAGGAAAAGAATTTTTTAAAATACGGTTTAAATGTCTTAGGTTTTATAGACTTAAAGACTTTTTATTTCTCAGAATATAAATCCTTAGCATCTGACTATAAATTCTTCATGGATTTAAGAACATCAAGTACTTTCTGCTCTACTGACTACAGAATCTGAGACAGGCAGAGCCAAGGGGCCTTTAGAGACCTGCTGACCCCACTCTGTCATTGAAAAGATGAAGAAACTGAAGTCCTGAGCAGGGAGGGGTTTGCCCAGGGTCAGCTCTCCAGATGCCCGGGCCAGCCCTTTGCCTGCAGCTCCGTGGAGTGCCCAGGCAGTTCCTCAGGGGCGTGGAGGTGACCGACCAGGGCCTCCCAATCCAACCGCCTCCCCCTGCCTGGTTGGGCTGAAGAGAACTTCTCCATAATGACACCACAATGTTCTGCTTGGTAATTATGGACCCAACAGTCATGATGAGCCGTGGCATAGATAGCACAGGCTACAAAGAAGGAGCGACAGTATGACACAAGAACCGTCCCCCACCCCTTGCAAAAAAACAGAGTTTGGCTGGTGTTTGCTGCTCTTAATGTTAAATGATAAAGTCTTTAGACAGTCACATATTTTTTCAAGATAACTGAAGGAACTCCGTGATAATTTGGCATCAATATCCAACTTATGTTACCTAACATATTTTAGCAGCTACAACTCGCTGCCTGAGATATTCTATATGGACAGATCTATGGTGATTGGTAAATTACAATATGCACAAGTACAAATGCTTCTAGGAAACGGGGCTTTATGTAAATATGTGATATTTTGTACAGCATCCACACTACTTACATACACAGGTTGCTGTAACAGAGGTGTAAATACATACACCTTGGAGAAGATGACGTTTGTCTTTAAAATGACTTCAGCTTATTCTTCTTTGAACAATGGACCTTGGAGAGGGATTCACAAGCACCCTCTGCATCTTCATGCATGTAGGGTGGCAGCACAGCTTTAAGAGTTAACATATCCCTACCAGAAGTCCTAAACAAATTGAATCTTATTTAATTAGATATTGTATTTAGGGGGGGGGAATGAAATAAAATTCTTTCATTAACTAAACCAAACTCCCTTAAAGGCAACAATATGTTCCTCTCTGTCAGGACAGAATGGAATGAAATCTTTATTTTAATTGGGGTCAGATGAGGAGCCATTTGGCTTCAGATGCTTTGTTTATCAGCCCTGAGCTTTATGGCTGAACCGGAACGTGAAATATTCCATTACACAACAGTTCCACTTAAAAGCCCACTTTCCCAACAATTTTTCATATGTTAAATGCTGCAAATATAGCCCAAACTAGCTTTGAAATGTAGAAATAGAATATTTAAAGATCCCCCAGTGACATGAGGCTCCCGGATGGCCTTGGGTCAGAGATGCTATTTCTTCTCCCCAGCAACATGGCCTCCCTCAGACGATAGCCCTGTGATCAAGAACGGGCCAGGAGCCATGCTCTGCACCACTCCTGTGCATGGTGAGTCTGCCCCCTAAATGCACCTGAGCGGAAAGGTTCCAGATACGAGGAGCAGCTATCAAGCACCTCTGAGAGACAACACAGGTGGTGATTAAGAGCCAGGACTCTGGAGTTAGACATTTTGCATTAGAATTGTGACCTTAACACTTCCTAGATGTGTGACCTTGGGCAAGTCACTTGACCTTTCTGTGCTTTTGTTCTTTCATCTGTACAATAGAAAAAATAATAGTATTTACCTCACAGGGCTGTCGTGAGGATTTAATGAGTAATTGTATAAAGTGCTTTAACCAGTACTTGGCACAAAGTTAGATCTATTTAAGAATTGCTGTTATTATGATTATTAAGTATTTCCACATTTATCCTCATAAGTACTTACTAAGAGTAATTAAGTCCATTTCACAAATGACGAAATAGACTCAGAGAGGTTATTTGTCAGGGTCACATAGCCAGAATGTCACATAGCCAGAAAATCATCCTGGGTGAGATTTGAACCCAGGATTGTCTTAAGTCCAGAGTTTTTGCCACAAAAATATGTGTATTTCAGGGCAGACAGAATAAACACACATTTAAACTTCAGAAACCAGAAATGGCTCCAAATTTCCATATGCTCTTTAAAAAAGAAAAGCAATATTTTTCCATGGGTAAGTGGGTTAAGAGGAACAAGTCTGTGACTACCACTTTATTCTTATGAGGTCTAGAACTTCTGTCCAAACGGGAGTTCTAAACAGATTTTATTATTTACAAGGAGATGATCTAAGTCATGTGGAGTGGTAAATGATTCAAATTTTAAAATTTGCATCTTTGTTATCATTAAGGATAACAGTAGTTACAATTAAGTGAATTAACTCATTCATTAGGGGTTAACGTTCAAAGTTCTAGACTGAGAACCACTCAAGTTGATTATTTGAGATTTTGACTGCTCTCTCCCAAATGGATTAAAGCAGAAAATATTAACATAGAAAATTTATTTTTTGTCTTAAAATAACTAGTGTTCAGAGAGTCAAAAGACAGTTTCCATTTCCACTGTGAAATTTTATTTGGCTTTATTCAGTTCCTCTTAAAATGTATTCACTCAGAAAACAACTTTCTTTTTATCTTTCAAGTTCTAGCATCAAAATCCATCTAGAGTTTCGGGATTCTTTTTCAAGCACATTGGCAACGGGTTAATGATGACATTATCTGACAGCTCCCGAATAACAGAGGCAAAGGGAGATGGAACTAATCAAGAAAACACTGCCTCAGCTAGACTTGGGAAGTCCAGAGCCAACGGTGTATAAGACAAGCTTCCTAAAATGAAACTGGGAAAGTAGCAAAAGTCCTGGCAAAAAGCACATTTTCTAATTTCATTTTCGGTGATGACAATGGGATCACAGTGTCTGCACCTGATAGCAGAAAGCCAAATTCCACAATGTCTTTGAAATTTGCATTCATCCATGCTTACAGAAAATATAGCCACTTTAAATTAAATGCATTATTCATGGTTCATAAATTCCAAGATGACACCCATGAATTTTGCTTTATACATTTTCCCATCTTCTGTGACATGCTCTGTTCTGGAAAATGTAATAAAATGAGCTATTTCTGTAATTTCACAGCAGGTATTTTGATTTGATGGTAATTGCTTTTCTTTACCATTTTCATATAACTGTGCCATGATCTTTTGACAAATAAAAAAAGACAAGTGGACATCCACATGTATGTAATTTGCTAATCGCTCATCTTCGGGGAGGAAAAATGCTTGTTTAAAAAGTTATTGATTCTCTTAACCACAGAGTTCAAAGTGAAGGTGGCATGAACATCTAAATAAATATCAAGGAAGTGTCAAAGGTAACCAAGATGGGACCAAGTGAAGTGTGAAGTGTTAATTGTATCTAAAAAAGCATAAAAGAATAGAGGAAAAAGACAGATACACTGAACTTCCAATTATCATAATGTTGTCTTCTTCCTAACACATTTTCAAACTTGAAAAAAACACTGAAGCCAGAGGAATTCAGGGTAGAGTACCTCCAGCTGTGTCCTTCAAACATCTCACACTGTGTGCACAGTTTATTGAAATACAAGATAAAATTATGACTTACACAACACATGTTTACGTCACGATATGTAATCAGCCTCCAAAAGGCACAGTGAAAGAACAAGACATGAAGAATGAATGACAGAGAGAAGAGTCCCTTTCGAACCTGTCTGACTTGGTACTAGGAATACTGTTTTAAAGGTGAGCGGGAGATGGCTCACCCGATATCCTCACGCTCAAACGCGCGCCAGCACACGGAGGGAGTCTGCGAGATTAAGATGTCTCTTGGGTAATGAACATACCCTGAATAAACTTTGGCTCTGAGGGCAAAGAAGCGAGGCAAATGGGAGGAAACCTAGTTTTCTAGGAGAGGTTCACCAATACAAAGCCAACAAAAGGTGACACCTTGGTGTCCCAGACAGGACATGGAGCTGGGGAGTTTGATGAGCTTGCCGTCTACTAATAAACTGCCTCCAGCTAGCTGACTAAACCTGGCTGAACCTCGGGTTCCTCATCTGTGAAGTGGGGACAGACGCCCTGGGAAGTGCTGCGGAGAGGGCTGGGGATAACGGCGCAGTCCTACACGCGGGGGGTGCTCAACAAAAGGGCGCGATTGGCTCTTGTACCGTTTCCTTACGACCTTGTCTTACGGCCTCCTCTCCAGGCTGTGGATGGACAGCACACCCCGTGAACACACAAGAGATCGCTCCTTTACTACTCTTGGGTGGCACCAAACAAGTCCCTTCGATTTTAGGTGCACCAACAAGAGATGAGAGCCTTCTAATTCCCCAGCTCCAGGCCAGACCTTCCTCCCAAACTGAGACCTGTTTTACCAACTGTATCCTGGATGTCTACACCAAGAGGATCCGCTCGTTTCTCAAACTCCACACTCCAATTCGGAACCCTTCCTTTCCCCCCATTTGGTCTGCTGCATTCCTGACCTCAGCCCAGGAAACCTCCACTCACTCACTCGTCGGATTCTGCACTCAGGGCCACCTCCTCCCATGACTCTGTCTCCCTCTCACTTCTGAAAAGACAACTACTTCAGATGAACCTACATGCAAAGCGTATATAGTCACCTCTGCCTCCTCGTGCCTTGTCATTCCGCTCCTGGACCAGTGAAGCTGCCCCCTTCAAAGACTTGGCTCAGAAGTCCCAGAGCAATGTGCCCCCTGCCCATTGCCCCGTCCCCGCACCCTCCCGACAGTCCCAGCAGCACTGACCGGGCCTGTGTGCCTCATCGTCCCGCCTCTCTGCTTCAGCTCTGGAAGACACAGTCACTGCTCAGTGTCACTCTTGTCTCTCCCGCCACACAGGAGCTGCTCAAAGGCAGAGACTATGTCTTACTGACCCCTGTGTTCCCTCTGTGTGCCCCAGACCCAGGCACAGAGCGGTGCCCAGGAATATGGCTCAATTTGTTGATGACAGCTTCATACACATTATGCCCTCACGTTAACTAAGCTCATAAAGGGAAATGCAGAATGGAATAATCAGAGTGTGAGCTCAAATGGACAAATTCCCGATCGTGTCCTATCACAGCAGAACACAGAGGAAAAGTGGGTTTGGGTAGCACTTTCCACGCTAACTAGCACGTATGCACCTGCTATTTTTTGTGAACAGCAGCCATGCGAGATGGGCAGAGTAGGGATTATTATTCCCATTCTACAGGTGAGGAAGTTGATGCTCAGAGGAGCAAGGTGACCTGTATAAGGGCACACAGCAAAGCTGCTGGAGCAAGATGTGACCCAGGCTCCCAGGCTTTTTGGACCCCACACCATGGGCTCTCCCCCATGCCACATCTCTCCCCTACGCCATGTCTCTCCCCCATGCCACGTCTCTCCCCTATGCCACGTCTCTCCCCCACGCCTCGTCTCTCCCCCACGCCACGTCTCTCCCCCACGCCACGTCTCTCCCCCACGCCACGTCTCTCCCCCATGCCACGTCTCTCCCCCACGCCACGTCTCTCCTCCATGCCACATCTCTCCCCCACGCCACGTCTCTCCCCCACGCCTTGTCTCTCCTCCACGCCACGTCTCTCCACAACCAGAAACACAGAAGCCTCAGTTCCTGCTCACAGTTCAGCCAAAGGTGTCGACTGCTTCCCAGGGGAAGTGTTGTGGCCTTGAGGCTTTTCCCAAAATAGAAGCTAGGGGCAGAAAGGGAGTACTTTTCACTAAAATAAGAAAAGATTCCTAACAACAGGAGCATTTTAAGGATGAAACAGGTTGCTTAAGGAAGCAAGCTCCCTGGCACGAGAAGTTTGAAGAGAGGCTAGAGAGCCTCATGGGGAGACGTCGTAGAGGAGACTCAGGTACAGAACTGGTGATAAGGCCAAAACCCCTTCCAGCCTGGAGATTCTCAGATGCAAAATGTTGCTTAGGAAAACAATGTGATCTCAGGACAGGCCCAGAAGCAGGCTGCGCAGAAGGTCTGATGCATCCCTCCTCTTCCTCTGAGTGCCAAGCCCCTGCGCATGCCTCAGTCCCCACTCAAACACCCCCACTTCTGAGAAGCCTTCCCGGAGGGCCCCTCTGCTACGCTCCTACAGTCCCATGCAGGTGACTCTTCTGTTAGGAGCTCAGCTTTCTAAGGCAGTCGGACCTGGGCTCCAGTCCCGGCTCTGGCATTGGAATGGCGGCCTTGGGGAAGCTACTTCACTGCCCTGAGCTCAGGTGACAGTGAGAGTCTGAGGGCTGATGCCACTGAGCTGCTCAGCACCATGTCAGACACAGCACAGGGACTCAGGAAGTGGCAGCTGCCACAGTCTGCACTGCAGTTTCCTGTTTCACTGCTGGGGACAAGAAGCATGTCCAATTCAACTTGGAATCCCTGTTTCTTCCATGGCACGGGGCTGAGGACATGGCAGCTGCTCAGTCAGTGTTGGCTGAGGACGGAGGAAGTCAGCAGTGAACTGACCACTGCAGCGGCAGCACCGAGGAGTGAGGCCCGGCGTCAGGGCAGACCCAGGTTCTGGTCCTAGCTTGACCACTTGTGAGCCCTGAACACTGGGAAAATCACCTCATATTTCCACTTCCCAGTTTTTTCAACTGAAAACATGTGTCCAATATTAGTATTTGCACCCCGTCCCTTACAGTTTACTGTGAGCATTACAGAGGGCTTTGCGAACCTCGGAGCACCAAGCCAAACAGCTGCTGCGTGTTGCAAGGTGAGGCTGGAACAGGGACGGGAGAGACAGAAGAGCTGCAGCCCAGCTTGCCTCGGGGGTTGTCTGTGGTCCAGTGTCCCCTGGCTCCCAAAACAAAACCCAGCAGTCACCAGGGCCTTGTGACTTGAGGGTCTCCACTTTGCCTGTATGTGGAAGCTGTGTGCGGTCAATCACAAGGGAAACCAAAATCAGAGAGGAAAATGACAAAGGGAGAGAGGGAGAAGAATACAGAGGATCGAGTAGGTCAACGTGTTCCTGGAAAATAAAAGCTCCAAACAAGAACCAGCAGAATGGCAAAAAGGCAAACAGACGATCAAAGGCAAGAGAACAAAATGCAGGCCAGGAAGTCAGTGCCAAAGAATTGATTAGTCAAACATATGAATCTCTCACGCTGAAGCAGAAATATCACAGCCCTGGCTCCTCACTGCGGAGCCCTCTCCTCATAATGGGAGATATGAAGAGGCCCGGGAATAAAGCAACTTTCATTTTTCCTCCGCGAACACAGAGGGCCTGGCCCCATGAGGACCTCGCCTTGTGCTGGCTTCGAGGGGGAGCGTGGCCCCTGGCCACGGGAGTGGGGTGCGACTGAATGGGCTAGCACTCGGCTCACTTCACTTGAAAGCTCAGAGGCCTCTATAGACGCAGGTCTCGGGCAAGAACAGCATCCTGGTACTTGGACTTGGAGATTCAAATGAGGAAAGGTGAGTGTCCTTCTCAGCACCGTGGGGACTAGAGTTCCTTCTCTGCTCTTTTCAGCGCTCCTTGCTTGCTGCAGGGGCCCACCGGCTATTCTGCAGCCAGCACTGCGAGAGCGTCGCAGACCTCAGCAAAGCGGGAGCCAGGAGCCTAACAGAGCTGATGCAACTGAGAGCACCCACGCACGCGGGGTGGCCCCTGAAAGGGCGTGCATGGGTGTGGCTGGCAGCGTCAAAGGCCTGCGGGCAATTCTGAACAGGGGAAGGAGGAGCAGGTTCGGCGTCAGCAGACTGGTTCAATTACTGGCATTTCCATTAACGGTTGTGATCTTGGCCAAACGACTGCACCTCTCCAAGTTTCAGTTTCCTAAGCTAGGAAATGGGGATAATAATACACGCCTTAAGGCTTGCTGTGAGGATTAAATTAAATGAGACGTGGAGATGTCTGAAAGTATGTCTGCCTCACAAGTGTGCGATTTAGGTAATCCGAAGGAGACGTGGCCGGGCGCGGCGGCTCATGCCTGTAACCCTAGCACTCTGGGAGACCAAGGCAGTAGGACTGCCTAAGGCCAGGAGCTTGAGACCAGCCTGAGCAAGGGCGAAACTCCCTCTCTACTAAAAATAGAAAAAATTAGCTGGGTGTGGTGGCATGTGCCTGATGATGCCACTGCACTGTAGCAGGGGTGACAGAGCAAGACCCTGTCTCAAAAAAAAAAAAAGACATGTTGCCATGCTTTGAGATATTTCCGGTATTCTGGAAACCAGAGAATGAGTTATATAACCTGTATCTCTTCTCTGGATGGGCTGTAGGAACTTGGATCATTCAAGTTTATTATTATTGAAATGCCATTCTCAGGCCTATTTGCCTTTTGCTCTTTCTTCCCTGGTACTCTTGTGAGATGGCCCTGGCCTGAACTCTAGGACGAGAGCCCACGGCCAGCTTCTCTGGTGACTCTGATGCCCAGCACAGCCCAGGCCTCCCCACAATAAGAATGAGCCTGGCACAGGGAAGGGAGCTCAGGCTGAGAGCCCAAATCTACCACTGATCCTGTGATAAAAGGTCTGTTTCTACTAATAAGTTCTCTATACACTGTATGCATCTTACTGGAAATTTCAAGTAGGAAACACATTTTTCTGGGGTGAGTCCCAGAGGATAGGTGAGAGCCCACAGAACTGACACAACTGGAAGTTTCTCTACAGACTCAAGTGCTACACTTGAATTTTCTCAGTCAAGATCTCTACTTCAGCTGGGTGTGCTGGCTCAAACCTGCAATCCCAGCACTTTGGGAGGCAGGAGGATTGCTTGAGCCCAGGAGTTCGAGACCAGCCTGGACAACATAATGAGACCATGCCTCTATAAAATATTAACAGATTAATCAGGTGTGGTGGTGTACGCCTGTCATCCCAGCTACTCTGGAGGCTAAGGTGGGAGGATCATTTGAGCCCAGGAATTCAACGTTACAGTGAGCTACGATCATAGCACTGTACTTCAGCCTGGGTAACAGAGTGAGACCTGTCTCAAAAAGGAAAGAAAAAGAGAAAGAAAACTCTCCATATCTTTCCCCGGTTGCTAAGAAGGACTAGGGTCTGAGAACATCCGAGCTGGAAGAGTCCCTGGATTTAATCCAGTCCATCTTTTCCTTTTACTGCTGGAGAAACTGAAGCCCCAAAGAGGAATTGGAAGTGCTGCTTTGGGTTGGTGCCGTTCTCATCTGGCTCCAAAGTCAAGATACCAGGCCTTGCCCTTGATTACTGGTAAGAAGGAACTAGCTGGCTGCTTCATGGACAGAATGGGCTGGTCAATACATTTGGGTTTACTGCAACTAAAAGGCAAATAATGGTGCAGAACAGAGTGAAATTCCCGTGTTGATCATTTCCTGCACTGTCCATTATGATGTCTGCTTGAGATGTCTCTTAGATGAGAACTCAAAACCTCCCCCTCCTCCTCACTGTGGCCTTGCCCAACATCTATCCCCAAAGTCTTGTTTGCAAGGTGTTGGTCAAGATCAGAACAGGAGGAAAGAGTTTTTATTAAAAAACAGAACCCCCTCCCCTAAGTCTGAAAGTCACTGGGAAGGTTAGGCAAGGTAGGCTTCTACTTTGAAGTATGTTCGTATACGACCAAGATGGCTCGCATGGGGTGCTGCAGTCTAAGGTGGGTGACAAGGGTGTCTGTTTGGGCCATGGGCTCAGCGTCGTTATCAGACCCTAAAAGGGGCACAGAGGGCCGCGTGGAAGGGATAAAGGGGCAAGGGGGACATCTCAGCCAGGGAGTGGCCTGGCTCAGGGTGTTGGAGCCTGAGGGCGATGAGGAGGATGTTCACGCACGAGAGTGGTGGTGGCAGCTCAGCACGGGGTGTTGGGACTCAGGTGGGATCTAGAGGGATCCCCTTGGGAAGGGAGGCAGCAGAAGAGGCCCAGCGCTGGATGTCAGTGCCAAGGGGCAGGCATTCGTGGAGGGGGTGGATGGTGGAGGCCCAGCCCTGGATGTCAGTGCCAAGGAGGGCAGCTGGGTGGGGAAGGAGGCAGGGGCAGCAACAGAAGAGTAGTTCCATACAAGTAAATAAATATATTAAAAAAAAAATAGTGGCAATATTTTTCACTTTTGTAGAATATAGTCACAAATACGTAAATGGAGAAAACTAGAATGATTTCTGTACTGGATTGGAATTGGAGCCACTGGTGTGAACCTATGGCTTTTAATATGTGCAGAAAGATATAAGAATAGAGATATAAAGTGCCTATTTGGGTCTGTGTATGTGTACTGTATTTCCCAGCTCTATTTACTGAAAGGGCCTAGCATCAGTAATACCCAGTAGCAATGAGCACACCTGGTGTCCAGATCTTGGTTTCTAAATCCCACTTCCCACTAAAAGGAACCAGGGCTCAGCGAAGAATGGGCTGACTCCAAACCTGGGACAGGGAATGTACGAGATGAACCCGAGGCGTCTTGGCATGGTGGAACACAGTCATGAGTTAACAATCAGGCAGTCCACATCGTGGAGCATGCTGTGAGACAACTGGCCTGACTTCTTAAAAAATGTCAATGTCTTGAAAGACTAGAACAAAACAGAAAGTGAGAGGGACTGTTCCAGATTAAAGGTACTGAAGAGATGTAACAACCAACTGCAATGTGATCATCAATTTGAGCCCAAGTATACTGAAAAAGAAAGACAGATAAAAGGTATTTTGGAGTCAACTGGGAAAACTGAATGCAGATTGAAAATTCTCTATTAAAATTAGACAATATTATTGTATCAATGTCAAATATCTTGAGAGTGGCATGGCTTTGTGATCAGGATAGAGCGTGTCCTGATTCTCAGGATACATAGGCTGAAATATTTAGAAGTGAAGTGTCATGATAATCTACTTTAAAATGGTTCAGCAAAAAATAAAACAAAAACAAAATAAAACAAAAGGTGTAGTATGTATGTATTTAGAAATACAATGTAAATATATAAAACATTAATTAATGGTGAACTTAGGTAAAGGGTAAATGCGTGTTCATTACACTACTCTTTCAACTTTTCCATAGGTTTTCATTTTTTTAAAATAAAAAGTTGAAGGAGAATGAAAATGTCAAATAGTTATTTTTCAGAGATATAACGTAATATAAGGGTGAAATGAAATACCTTGCTGCCTTAAAATATTCCAGCAAAATAAAAAGTGGGGAGAGTAGAGCAGAAAATAAATGAGACAAAGATGACAAGATGTTGACGGTGGTTAAAGCTGTGTGATGGGTACACTGGGGATGTGTGTTTGGTGCCTTCTGTACATCTGAGGAGAAAAAATCCCAGTCCAGAAAAACATGTTTGCTACAAATTTTAAGAAGGTTACTGCTGAAAATACACAAAGAGCGTATGCAACTAAAAATAAAAAGCACTGAGAGCCCAGCACAGAGTGGACAAAAGGCAGGGTTCATAACAGAAAACCAGTTCAACGTCATTAAGTAATCAAAGAAATGAAAATTAAAACAGAATTCAATTTTCTTCACATATTAAATTAATAAAGATAAAAAATAAAAAACTCCTAGTTGTAGCCCAGGATGGCCAGAAATGGAACGTTGAGGAGAATGGATTATAGTAAAACATTTATGAAAAGTAATTTGGCAAGTGTATCAGAAACCTTAAAAACATGCATAGCCTTTAATCCAGCATTGGAATTGCTCGGAAACTAAGAAAAAACTGTAAAATGCCAATGAACCTTTGTATATAAAATTGTTCACACCAAACAACAGCAAAAATTTAACTTCCCTCAAGAGGGGCAAAATTAAATAAATTGTGGCACAGTTAAGCAAATTCAAGCAAAGTAATCATGTAACCATTTACAACTGATTACCTACACACAATATCACATGGTGTGAGGAAAATCCATATGAGAAAGAATTACATTAAGAAAGAAGAAAAAATTGTATTGACTGCATAAGCTCAATTATATAAGAAGGCATAAAAATATTTGGAAAGAAATACACCAAAAATTTAACGCTGCTTGCCTCGAGGTGGAGGGGATGTGAGTAATCTTTCTTCCCTATGCTTTTCTGTCTGTTCCAAATTTTCTACAATGAAAATGTTATCACCTTTATAATCAGGAAAAAAAACACACATTATTACTTTTTAGATGATGTCTCAACCTGGCCGTTTGCCCTGGTGTAAATTTTTATGATTGCTCTTGTTATTACAACAAGAAGAGAAACTTCTTGAGTGACTGGGTAGCCCTGAGTAGCATCAGGGATTCACCTATGTGGCATGGATTTTAACTAGCACAAAGGACCTTAAAGTAGGAACATCCAAAGGCAATTAGTTGGTAACAATATTATAAATAGAAAAGGAGCCAAATAAATGTTTTCTGGATATCATTAATTTAGTTGTAAAATAGATTCAGAGTTACTCTGATAACCCCATATAAAGAAGGCACTCGTTATAAAGACAGCCATGTGTTAAATAAGAAAACGTAGATGAAGAGATGGCTTTGCTGTACGTAACTAAGATATTCCCACGGACACGGCAGTTCTCAAAATATCACCCTCAAAAACAAAAGCTTCGTCTAGGAAAACAATCCCAGTGCGACGCTAATTGCGTCGCTCCTGCCTACCTACCCCAGAACCCAGCTCTCTGCCTACTCTCGCCTCCCCACGCTGGCTCAGGCTAAACGCTGTGACCCAGTGCAGGCTACTTCTTAGAACTTTTTTATTTGTAAAGTGGGCATAATAATTTATTTAAAACATTACTGCCTAGGAGTACAGGGAAGACTGGACAAGAGAGGCCATGGGAATGCACCCAGCACCATGCCCAGCAAGTCCCACTGATCCTGTCTCCAGAAGAGCTCTCCCCTCCATTTCCACCGATGCCATCGAGTCCAAACAACCACCACCAAACTCCTTTGTGTGGCCTGTAAGACCTCGCACGACCTGGCCCTGCCTAAACGTCCACCTCCACCTCGCGTCACTCGCCTCCTCGTCTGCTACATCCCGGGCTCTCCAGTTTCCTTCGGTTCTTTCAAGGTGCCTCATTGCCTCCCTCCCTCTGCCTGGAACACTGTCTCCCCTCAACCCAACACGGTGGCTGATGCCAGCTCCAAAAGGACCTCCCTGACCACTCTGTCTGAAGCAGAGGCACCGAACCCAGCGCACCTCCCTTACGGCTCAGATGAAACATTTCAGATGACGTGTCAGCCTGCCTCCTGTTCACGGTCTATTTCCCTAGAATGTCGGCTCCCTGAAGACAGGGATCACCTGTTGGAAGTCACTGCCGTTGGCTGCTGACCCAATCCTCATGCCCTCCTCTCTCTTTCCTGACAGAATCCCCATTTTGCCCATGCCCCCGTCTTCCTCCACGAGGACGAGTGTTCCAGGTTCCACCTCCAGAGATGGGCGTGAGTCCTCATGTCTAAGCCAATCCCAGTGGTCTCACTTCCTTGCCAGTGATGGGCTGGAGCTTGGGCATGGGCACGTGACTCAATTCTGGTCAAGGACACATGAGAAATCACCAGGACAGCTTCTGGGAAAGCTTTTCTGAATCTTAAGAAATACCAAGAAGAGAAGGTCCTTCTGCTGCCTTTGGGATTGTTGTGAGGATGTAAATGCCTGCAAGCAACACAGCCATCCTGACACCATCCTGCCTGGTGGCACGTAGGCTGAGGGCAGCAGACTCGAAAATGAAAGATATCGAGTTGCTCAATTAGCCAATCACGGAACTGCCTACCTCTGACCTTCCCATGACACATAATAAATCCCATATTATTTCAGCCAGATTTCTGTTACCTGCAGCTGAATGCTTCCTGGTACATTACTCTGTCCCCGCCATCTAACGTAGTATCTGGCACACAGTAGGCATTCAATAAAACTTTGAATGCATGAATGTGTGATTAATGTAGATTAAGAAAAAAACTTGCTGCCAGAGTAGATTCTGTACCATTATTATTTTTTTTTTTTTGAGACAGTTTTTCTCTGTTGTCCAGACTAGAGTGCAGTGGCATCAGCCTAGCTCACAGCAGCCTCATACTCCTGCGCTCAAGCGATCCTCCTGCCTCAGCCTCCCAGAGTGCTAGGATTACAAGGCATGAGCCACCGTGCCTGGCCAGTTCCATACCATTTCTACGAGAACAGTCTTCAGCTTTTGTTTCTTTTTCTCCACCTTTTTATTACATAAACTACGTTAAAACAAAAAGGAAGAAAACAGAGAGAGAGGAAAAATTTTCAAACATAATCCTAATGTATTACAGGACTGAGCTGTTACAGTCAAGGTTCTCCCTGTTAACATAGACCCTCACACTGATGCAGCTCACCAGAACACAGCGCCCCAGGTGAAATTACACCACGTTCTCCTGCATGCCACTGCTACGCTTCTGCCTTTACGTTTAATGCATTGTAAGTTTAAATTAATTTTACAAATATCTCAGGAATAGGAAGAAAAATTTTCCATTGGCTATTAAGCTTCCTGTAATCTTAACAGGAAAGGTTTCAACTATATATGGAGAATGTATTTCCAAACAAGCCTATGGGAGGAAGTCCAGTGGTTAGGGGGCTTTGGAGTCAGATTTGGATTTGAATCCTGGCTCCACCATCCCTGTTGTTGTAAGTTTGGGCAAGTCGCTTACCTTCGCTGACCCTCAACTTCCCGATTTGTAAAATGGGAATAATACCTAATTAATCTTTTTAAAAAGACAAGATTAAGTAAGATACCTATGCCACACTTAGCTTGGGGCTTGGTATACTGTCAGTGTTCAAAAGAAGCTACGGTTATGATGAAATTGTTCCTACCATAATCTTTTAAGTTTTTCGATTCCTTAAAGAAAGGCCTTCCTTGTTGAAGAATACGGGAGCCAACTAAATGCCATGTGCCACAGTCAAATGAAATCGAGCTTCTCTGTGTCATCAAGGGCTGGCCTCCCCCCTGGGAGACCGTACGGCCTGGTGAAAAGAGCACAGGCCTCAGAATCCGTCAGAACTGGGTCTAATCCCAGCTGTGCATTCGCACACTCCCTGGCTGTGACTTGGGCTCAACACCAAATCTCTGTCCTTCAGTTTCCTTATCTGTAACAGGGATCCCACTACTCCCACCCCCATCCCCACCCCCTGCCCAGTGCATTAGTGGAATAAGTGACAGAACATACGCCAGGTGTCCCGCACGATGCCTGGCCCACAGGAGGGACACAATACCTGCCAACTCCCTTCCATTTCTTCTAGTATCAGTTCTCCCCAATCACATTCAGGTTAAAACCAGGAGTTCTCACTACACAATGAACTGGACCCTCATGGCAGGAGGGCACAGGAATGGCATGGTTCACTTTAAAAAGATGACTAAATTGTTTAACAATGGCAAATACATAGAATAAACCTACCCCACAAATGTTTTATTTGGTTTCAAGGCCCTGCTGAGCCTGCATCCTGCTACCTGCTTGAACATGGGGTCTGCACTGCTCACTCACACAGGGAAAATTGGCAGACTCCTCTCTCCCACCCAGAGCTGCTGCTTGTGCCCTCTGCCCGAGGATAGCAATGTCACAAGAGCAAGGGAGCTGCACAATGCCCAGAGATTTATGGAAATACGCATCTGAAAAAGGGAACGCTGTGCAGAGAGTGGTCGTGTGGGCAGGCCTGGTGCATGGGAGCAATTAGAGCAGGTTTGCAACAACTCAGTGCTGCTCTATTCAATTGCTTAAAGAATTGCCATAGCAACAGCAGCCACACATAGTAAAGTGGCAGCAAGATGGAGCAAGCACTTGAAAAAGACTCTCTGGCTAACCCTCCTCTCTTCCCCCAAACGAATAAAGGGCCATTTTGTTTCTCTGAAATCGTCTTCCAATCAATGTCTACACTTCACACCAAAATGGGTGACCAGATGCCCATCTTTATTTTCTTCTTCATTTCCTTGGTGTTAATGGTGATAACAGCAGCTTAGCTACCTTTTAATGAGCTCCTACTATGTCCCAGACCTGGGGCTGGTGAAAACTTCACTTAATAATTCCTCTGCCTGGCACTGACTGAGAGCACACTGTATCTGTGTTAGGGACACGAGAGGTCCCGGACACTGTCCCAGACTGCAAGAAGCTCGAAGTCTAGAGAGACGGAGCCATGAGCCAATTTGCTTATGAGAGGGGGCAGAATCTGAGCCAAGCCTTGAACACTCACTCACTGGGGCCCACTGTGTGCTAGGGCTGTGGAGACGAGTAAGAACTCAACTTTTTCTTCAAAAAGCTCACTGTCTAGTGGGGGAGAGAAACATGGAGGTAGAGCATTAATGGGAGGCCACATCTAATCACTAACATATGGGAATTAAAAGACCACATTTGGTAACATACTTGACAAAGCAAAACAGATTTGAGGAGGGGTGAGTGGGGAGGGTGAAACACTCAGACAGTTGTCTCCCATCAGTCAATGCGCTAGGTCTGTTAGCTACGTTGTGGATGGACGTTAACATAACCCCCCTGCGTCTTGCAGCGACAGGAAGGAGACCACTTAGGCTAATCCCCAACAGCACTCCCTGCCTCGCAGGAACCACGTGTAGAATAAGACGTGGGGCCAAAACTGAACCAGTTGTGGCTTGCTTTTAGGGTCATACAGCTAATACATTACGGAATTAGAGATCCGAACCCAAGTCATCCTGATTAAAAAACGTGTAGTGCTTATTTGTTATGCTGTAGATTCAGACTGACGGGTCACTAGCAGAAAAGGTCACAGCTTGTTCTTGGAATATCAGAGTTGAAACCAAAAAACACTTCATACTGTCAAATTCACCTACTCCTCATGAAAAGGAAGACTAGTGAAAAACTTAGAGTAGCTGCTTGTGGAGGCCAGAGGTGGCTCGGTACAAACGGCTCCGCTCCTGTCTACCTTGACTTGGAAATGAGAACGTGACTCCAAGGCCAGGGTTTAGAATGAATTTACCTGGAAGTATTTCAAAGTATGGGCTATCTGCAGACATGACCTGGGTCTGCTCTGTGGAATCGATTTCATAGCCTATAACTATTGGAACCCTTTTAGGCCAGGTGCATGAGCTTCTAAGAGGTGATCACATGATCTTGGCTGTGAGTCTACGTTAAAAAAAAAAAGAGGTCATCATGGCAGAGGACGTGAAACTCCCCAAACAACTGGAAACTCTCTAACAGCTAAGGAAACAATTGAACACGCCCTCTGTGCCTACTGAAATAGCATGACGACGGAAGGTGTGACTGGAGGGTGTGACAGGAGAGAAAAAGAATGAAGGCTCTGGGTAGCATCTCAGGGACAAAAAATATATTTAGATTGGAGGACTGACTTGGCACTGATTGACAGGTCTTTATTGTGACTACTCAAGGGGAAACATTACTCCTTCCTGATGTCCGTCTAAAAGAGGCCACTTGTGTGGGGCTTCTTACGGGGCCTTAGAGAAACTGACAATAGGGCATAATACACTGTACGTAGTAGGCACTCAATAAACAGTCTTTGGATAAAATGAATCACACCCTTAACGATATGCTTTAGCAAACATAATAAGAGGATTCAAAAACCTCTTTCAATGCTTTCTGTGGGTTTGCTAACATTACTTACTACAGGAACGAAGCCCAGGATGGATCCAGAAAGAAAGGATGCAATACACACGGCTTCGTGGGTCCACAAGGAACAGAAATGAGCGGAGGCGCAGGGTGTAAGACGGCAGTGAGCGGTGGCAAACGGACTAGGCACGCCCTGTCTCCAAATAGTTAGAGGCACCCAAGAAAAAAAAAAAAACGTTAAAAAACATACCATTTGACAAACCAAACACATTTAAGTGCTGAATTTGCTGAATCTGGCCCACAGGCTGCCAGTTTGACCTTTGATAAAGGCGAGGGGGGAGCCTCTTCCCAACGAGAATCCCTTTGCAAGCAATGTCTCAGACTGTTCACTGATGTGGGCCGGGCAGTAACCGTCCAGGGCTGTCTTCAGGGGCCCGTTCTGTCCCTCTGCCTCAACATTTGTACCTTTGTATTTCTTACCGCTCAGGCGAGCAGATGGAGATGTGCACTCTCATTATGGAAACTGAGGAACATAACCAAATGCTTACCTCTCCCATAGCTACCATGCAGGAGAAGACAGGATCAACTTCAACAACCCAAACTGTTTCACACCTGGAATGCCAGGGAATGGCACTTCATTTTAATAGCTGGACATGGGGAAAGGACAGGGGACAGACAGGCACTGCACACCTCTTGTTGCCAGGCACTGCATACACACTGGTTCACTGACTTCTCTGAGCCACCTTGGGAAAGAGGTATAATCACTCTGTTTCACAGATAGTAACACTGAGGCTCAGAAAAGGATGTAGCACATCAAGGTCCCCTTGCGAGTGAGCAGAGTGAGCAGCAGGGCCAGGATCTGGAGCCAGGCAAGCCTTCCTCCTAAGCACACCTTCTATTTCCGCAGAGAGACCCCAGACCAGCAGAGAGCCCTCTTCAGAGAGAGAAAATTTGATGCCAACCTTAGGGCCTGCTATTAGGTACAACCTGACCTGCTGGGTTAAATGTACCCTTCTCGGGAGGAAGCGGGAAGATGACTGCAAGGAAGGAGCACAGCAAGAACCTCTGAAAAACATGCTAACCATCAAAGATCTGAGAAGCCACAGAGAGTCAGCCTCAATCACCTGCGTACTCGCGTAGGTGGCAGAGACATGCCACAAGCCACAAGGACAGAGAGAAGGCAGCTTTAGCCAGATCCCTTACTCACTGATCAAGAATGCACAGAACAGCAACCAGTCGGCATGATGACCCTTCTCTACAAGTACCACGGGGAAAATAATTTAAGAACATGCTCCAAACACAGGACAAAACATGGCAGACTGTGGAAAGTCCACTTCCCCCTTACAAATGGGTAAATCCCCCAGTATTAGGTCAAAGAAAACTATAAACCTTCCAGGTTCACCCAGCTAGAGTGCTCCACCATTCTTTTTTAAAAATTTTACTTTTATTTTTGGAGACAGGGTCTTGCTCTGTCGCTCTGGCTGGAGTGTAGTGGTGCAATCATAGCTCACTGTAGCCTCAAACTCCTGGGCTCAAACAATCCTCCTGCCTCAGCATCCTGAGTAGATGGGACTGCAGGCACATGCCACCATGCCCAGCTAATTTTTTTTGTTTGTTTTTACTTTTTGTAGAGATGGGGTTTCACTATGTTGGCCAGGCGAGTCTCGAACTCCTGGCTTCAAGCAAACCCCCAAAGTACTGGGATTACAGACATGAACCACTGTACCAGCCTCCCCCATTCTTTACACAAACCGTTTCCACTCTCCCCAAACTGGTGACCCCTGTCTCTCTACAACGCAACCACTGCCCAACACACACAAACACGCCTGCCTGGATGTCACGGAGAAAAGTGAAGACTGAAACAAGAAGATGGAGATTCTGCGCAGCACCTCACCCTTTGCCCGGATCGCTGAGCCTCTGGCTTTCTCTCCCATCGGTGCTCAGAGGAGAGGCCTGCTCTCAGCTCCGAAGCCAGTCTGCTTACCGGGCTCTGCCACGCCCCTTCCATCCCAGTGATCTGGTTCTATCGAACACCCTCATCTCTCCTGGTTCTTTCTCATCAGCATTTCCGCGTGTTCGGGTCTCTTCCAATGTTAACACAACACACACACTGTGACCCCCCCACCTCCCCTTCACCACCGTTCTCTCTCCCCACCTCCTGCTAGCCAACCCGCCGGAGAGCTTGTCTAGACTCTCCCTCCACCACTCCACCACCGAAACTGCTCTTGCCCAAGATCCCCCAGACCTAGTGGCTGAAACCCAGGAGATTTTCTGTCTTTAACCAACCTCTGTTCAATGGCGTCGGACACTGTTTACTAAGCACTCTCATCCCGTGGCCCTGGTGTGTTGTCCTGGATCTATTCCCACTCGGGACGCACACTTTCTGGCTCCTCTGCCAGCTCCTCTTTCTTTGGTAGTGTCTTAGATATATTGTTTCCTGGCTACGCTTTCTTCTCTTGCTTTATACCCTTTTCCTGGTTAAGTAATTACCATCCATATGTTGATACCCCTCAAGTCTGTATCTTCATCTCATCCTTCTCTCCTGATCTCCTAGATTCATATTCAAAGCCGCCTAAGTGGACATCCCTGCCACTGACACATCAAACCCAACATGAACAAACTTGAAGTCATCTCCCTGCCCCCGCCACCACGCCCTGCGCAAACTGGTCTTTCTTCCTTCCAGTGAATCCAGGGGCATAGCCCCCCCCAGTCACCTGGGTGGTCTTGCTTTACTTTTCTTTCTCTTCCCCCATCACTCAATTCCTATGCCCTACGGGTTCCGCCCCTTCTCGTTTTCCAAGTCCATCCACTTCTCCCCGGCCCTAGTTACCTCTCTAGTCTGGGCCACCAACTTTTTTCTCCTGGATTACGGTGACAGACTCCTGGGTGGTTTCAGGCTCCAAGCTTGCCGCCTAGTGATCGTTTCTCTTTTCGCACTACTACCATCGCCGTCTTGTAAAAATGCCTGCACGTTCACGTAACTTCCCTGCTTTGAAAGCTCTTCCACAGCTGCCCCACCGACCCCAGGCTTCACTTTAAGCTTCTTGACACGGCTGCTAAGGTCTCCTGGATCTGGTCTGAGCCCACCTGTCAGGCTCATCTCTTGCCGCGCCCTCCCTTGTGTGCCTGTTGCTCCCCTGCCTGGAGGACGTTCCCTCCCACCTATCCCTCGCTACCCTTCACTTGTTCCTCACCTCTCGGCCTGGATGTCGCTTCTACTGGGGTACCTTCACTGAGCCCCAATTCCCAATCGGGTCCCCTTTCTAGGATTTCCCACATCATCCTCCACCCCACTCTGGAGCGCTCATTAAACTGCCTGTTTGCTTGTCATTCTCTCCGCTGGTCTGACTCACTCCCTGTCATCAACCCAGTGTCCAATCTTGTTACCGTACTTACATATAAGACGGCCTATGTGTGGTTACAACAACGAATGGGTGAATGAACAAAAATCTCAAAGAAAGATGAATGCTAAATAAGAGTTTATGTTATCAGAGCGGACAGCCATAGGATGATAGGAAGACACCAGATTTATGGTTTGAATCAGCTTCTAACCTTGATTCTGCAACCAACTTGCCTTATGCCCTGGGATTGATTGTTTAATGTCTTGGAATCGCAGCTCCTCATCTGTAAAACCGATGTTACTACCCATCGCTCAGGTCGCTGTATTAAATGAGATGACACGAGAATGCACCTGCCATCACGCATGGTGCATAATAGGCATCAGACGTGTTTTTAAAATTAAGCGAAAAAGTCTAATTATTCAAAAAGAACATTTTGAGGAGCATGAGAAGAGAGCTAGCTAGTAAGACACATGACCAGCACTCCATCTGCAATGATGAAAGAAAGCTGAAGGCAGGAGTCACGAACTCAATATCAAAGCTATTCTCTGCAAAGGAGAGGATTCCTCCAAAGACATTAAATTAGAAGAACTAAGTTTCCACACCTTATTCTCATTACTTTCCTAGCAAGCCTCTGAGAAAGTGAAGCCATTTTTCTCTTGGGCCGCTTCTCTAGTACACTGTTCTTGGGGAAAACCAACATTGTTTATTTCCTCCAGGATCGGGGGTTATTTGACAGAAACCAAGATAAAAAGAGAAATATTTGCCATTTATTTATTGCTGAAGGCTGATGGTGTGGAAAAAACCTCCACGTGGACACCCCAGCTAGAATCCTACAAGTTATCCCAGACCACTCCCTTTCTCTAGCCCCGCATTTTGTGACTGACTGATTTTCTTAACTCTCTCTCCAATTTGTTCTCTTTATTTCATTTCCATTTGGAGTTCTGAGCTCAGTTTTTCTTCTGAGAGCTATTACAACAGTCTTCTCACTGGCTCCTACCTTGGTGTCATCTCCTCCTATGACACCAGGCTTCTTCAGTGCCTCCAGAAACGCAAATGTTCCCTGCTTTAAACCCTTACGGGGCGTCACTAAGGACCGGAGGGTACCCAAGTTTCCTGTGAGGCATTCAAAGAATTCTACAAACTAGCTTCTACCTCTTAGTGCTATCTTTCAAAGACATACCTTACAATCCAGCTATGTAGAATAACTTGGGTTTTTCCTGAAGGTCTACACATGCTGTTCCCTCTTATTTGAAGTAACCTTTTGCTTTCAGTAAAACTCCTCCTTCAAGATCCATTTCAAGGGAGTTATGTTCTCCTCTGGGAAACCACTGTTGATCTCCTATCCTGGCAGAGTTAATCACATCCTTGTTTGTGTCACATTCTTATCTAGCACTTTTTTCATTATATTCTTTGTTGTACTGCATTACCATTGTTTTTTATGTTTGTTTTCCTTACGGGCCTGGGAGTGCTTCCCTGTCAAATTACAGATGACTAATACAATATTTTTTAAGTGAATGAATAAATGACAAAGTAAGGTATGTGCCACCCTCATCTTTGGTTGTAATGCCCAGGCTGGGAGATGCGAGCTCCTAAAAGATGTTACTGAACTACTTGAGGCAAATAACAGACACAACATTAAAAACAAATCATAAGGAATGTGATGTGCACAGAAATAATCTGTGTGAGCTTAGATACTTCCTCCCCGTACTAGAGTGCTACTTAACACCCAGCACTCTGTGGGCGCTTACCAAATGTGGAATAATGACAATAAAATCTTTTATATTTATAGAATAGCATTGTAAATAATGCATCACTTCCCTGTTGCTGAAAAATAATAAGTTTAACAACATCTGCCCAAAAAGACAAAACCAAAATTCTGCTACTGGAAAGAGAAAAGTGGTATACAAACAAACCTTGGTAAACGTTTTATTTAGACAGCCAAAAGAAGGGGAAAGACGGAAATTTTAAGTATCATAAAAGATAAAAAGGAACTAAAGTTCTCTTAGAAACAACTTAGGATGAAAATGGAAAAAGGACAAATATAACTCTTGACACTTCTCTGGTCTTCTAGCACATGCCATCCTGCAATCGGGGGCTGAAGTCACATTCATCCTCCCAATCCATTCACCCACATGATATGGCAATATAGTGATGTGAAGCCACTTCACTGTTCTAGGGTTTTAAATTTTGGCATAAACTCATGAATCCACAAATGACAGAATACAGGTCAGAGGTTAGGCAGACATGGGTTCAAATCCAGGCTCCACTCTTACTAGCTATTTACCTAAGGCAAAATCCAATCTCAATTTTTCTTGTTTGCTTGCGTTTGACCCATAAAATCAGGAGACTATAACCTATTCTGGATGATAATACTAAAGAGTTCACCAGAACAAATCACAAAGAAATCAAAAGTAAAAGATGATGAAAGAGCAGTTAAGAGAATGGATAATAAATTGGGAAATACCAACATGCTTATATAGATGTTTTCTGAATTAAAAAAAAAAACAACCTCAAAACCAAGAAAATAAAAAAAAACACTAGGCTTAGCAGAAGTATTTGAAAAGATAATGCTTGAGAACGTTCCAAAATTGAGGAAAGATATGAGCCCTAGCATTGAAAAGATACAGAGTACCAAGCAGGACGAATAAAAATAAATCCACCATAGATATCTGCGGGTGAAATCACAGAACATAGGTGAAAGAAAAAAATCTTAAAAGTTTCTAGAGAGAAAAGATGGATTTTCACAAAATAATGACAACTGGATTGATAACTCTTTGCCAATAAAAGCAGATAAGAGAAGACAAATCTTCAAAGGGCAAAAGGGAAATAACTGTCAATGTACAATTTGATACCCAGATAAACTGTCCTTCAAGAGTCACATAAAGACATTTTCAGACATACAGAGACAAAAGGAGTTTGCAGATTCTCACAGAGAGAAATATTAAAGATATAATTCAGTGATAAAAAAAAAACCCACAGGAAAACAACAGTAAACACAGACGTTGATCGACTGTAAAACCAACTACTGTCAATATTTTATTTTTAGTGTTTTTTTTTTTAAAAAGTGAAGTTAAAATTGTAATAACATTAGGTACATGGGGGTGTCCAAAAAGTAGTTAAAGCAGAACAGTCCTCCCTTATCCATCAGGGATACGTTCCAAGATCCCCAGCGGATGTCTGAAACCTCAGATGGTATTGAACCCTGTACTATCATGTGTTCTCCTATACATACAAACCTATGATAAAGTTTAATTTATAAACTAGTCACAGTAAGAGATTAACAACAATAATAGAACAATTATAATAATATATGGTAATAAAAGCTATGTGAATGTGGTCTCTCTCTTTCCTCTCTCTCAAAACATCTTACTGTGTGTAATATTTTTAGACCATGGTTGACCCCATGTAACTGAAATCATGGAAAGTGAAACCACAGACTGGGGTGGGGGGAATACTGTCTATTAAAGTCTTTGTATTGCTTAGGAAGAGAATAAAGATATTAAATATATTTAGAATTGCTAATTTATATGATTTCTATATATGTAGGTTTACTCTGTTTTTTAGTATTCTTGGTTAGACTTCAAAAAAAAAAAAAACTTTCTGGGAGAGCAAAATGTCTCTTTCCCATTTTGTAGATGTAGTACTCCTATGAAATTTTACCAACAGCTTGCATCAAACTAAACTCATGCTTTAATCTACTCTATAGAAGGTTGAAGATCCTCTCTCCCCCCCTGCTTTGGTCATTTCCTCAGTCGAATCATTTTCTCTTTCCTTTTGCCTGCCTTGGTGTTTTACACTTAAACTTCCATTTTTTAAAAAAAACTTTTCCAAACCCCTTTTTTCTTTGTCTCATCTTTTTATTTTGATACCATTTTGGTTTTACAGAAAAGTTGCAAGACTAGTAGAAAGAATTACCATTTACTCTTTGTCCAGATTACCCAAAATGTCAACAGTTTACCACGTTGGCTTTATCCTCTCTCCCCCCCCAACACATATATATTATGCAGTTATATATGTTTGTAATATGTAAAATGTATTTTCTGAAACATTTGAGAATAAATTGCAGACATTAAGTCCTTTTACCCCTAAATACTTAAGTACAGGTGGTCCCTAGATTACAGATGAGATATATCCCTGAGAACGTTGTTAAGTCGGATTTGTATGGAACTTGGATCCCTGATGAACAGTGCATATACAGTAATAATAATAATACTATAATGGCTCATATGTTTGTAATTATAATACAGTGTAATACTGCAATAATAATCATACCTCTGCACTATAATAAGTTACAGAAACTATTGTGCTCTTTTAATTCAAACAAGCAACATATAAACAAACTCATACAAAAAGTATAGATAGGAGAAATTTTAAAAAGATTATTAAAGGTTAACACTTAATGTTGCATCAACACTAGGCTAATAGGAACGTTATGCTTATTTTATATCTTCTAACCAAATTAATAATAATCTTTCCATTTCAATAATTAATCCACTACGCTGCTTAGTAATACTTGATGCTTTCATTGGAACACTGCCTTTCACATGTTCCATTATTCTCCCTTTACCCTTCATAATTCTTCCAACAGTTGAGTGACTGAAGCTTCATGCTTTCCCAGTGAACGATGCTGTCTGGCCTTTCTCCGAATGCTAAATTATTTCTGCTTTCGTTTCCACTGTAATCACCTTTCTCTTCTCGGCAGGCTCACCTGGACTTTCACTTTTGGAGATATGGTCAGACCCACAAAATCGAATACAAACGTTAAGATGAGAGTGATGCTGGGGGTAAACAACCAGACAGTCAATGAGATTAGCTGCTGGTGGAAAGACGCTGCACCGACAAACCACGTATGCCACGTGGGTTCATTCACATGCATGAGAGAAACTAGTTCCCGAATTATTAATTATTTCATTACAAATTATCCTTACAGGGAGCCTTGGGAGCCTGTTCATAAGCAAGGAACACTGTAAGTCAGGTTGTCTGTACCCTGGGGACTGCCTGGATAGTCAATTCTGCTATCACGTGACACAGGCATTCCTAAAAATCACCTGTTTTGACAAGACTCAAAAACTTTATCAGTTAAACATTAGAAATAGGATAGAAACTTAATAAAAATGGTAGCACACGTTTACACATAGTAAATGGTTAAGCAATGCTGCAATAAATGAGACATTTTACCTTGAAAAAGATCTAGAGTTCACTTGTGGAAGTGGTGGCAGAAAGGTTGCAGCCCGTGAGTACATTGTGAAGTGGTGAAAGGACAGAAAATTGCAACTCTGGACACGGACAGGCCGGATGTGGCTTATAACACATGCAATCAATTGAGGTAACTGGCAGATATTTGAGGGGTATGTGTTTTGGGTATTCCTATACATCTTAGTTGAGCTGGGTGCAGTTTTCTGCATTGACCTAAAACTTTTCATGGATGAAACCCTGTGTGATCAAATGAATCAAGTCAGACGAAATTCACATTATGCTCGAATTATACCCTAACATATTGATTGCACTGTGACAATTTCATGTTGTCAAAATAGACATTGTAGAAAACTGACTATATTTCCTAAAATCAACAACATTCTCTTAAATAACCAGAGTGCAATGATCAAAATCAAGAAATTAATGTTGACGTAATAAAAATCTAATCTTCAGACTTTCTTCAGAATTCACCAGTTGTCCCAATAATGTCTTTTCATACCAAAAGAAAATCCTAGATCACACACTGCATTCCGTGGTCCTGTCCCTTAGCCTCCTTTAATCTAGAATAGTTCTTGGGTAGTCCTTTGTTGCAAGACATTAACATTTTGAAGGGTACAGGACAGCTATTTTGTAGAATGTCCTTCAATTCAGGTCAAACCCTCTACTCTTACCTGAATCTATCACTGTTAGCTAAACTGCTATTAATGACTGAAACCATCCTGAATGTGATTCCAGTGTGGAGGGAGGGTCTATGCCTTTTGTCATAGCACCCTTTGAAAAATCAAGTGAAATCTACATTGGAAAACCCAGAAAATGGCAGTTACCTAACTGCCCTTAAAATAAAGGTTCCTTCTTTTAAGAGAATTAAAAACTAAAAGACACATAGAAAATCCATGCACCGTAGAAAGTAATTGGCTTACCATACCCCAAAAGTATAGGAATTACTCATAAGACATTTTTAGAGGTCTCACTGTATCTTCTGAGAACTGCAATGTATATTAATCAACAAAAAGGGAACTAATAAGGCTGCAGCTCAGGGCACAGCATGAATCAAAGAAAATGCATCTTCAACCTGGATAAATAATGCAGTTGCTGACTTCACCCAGAGTTGGCACTCACAGACAATAATCGTGCACACAAGTACATCTGTGACATTTTATATAGGCAATGCAGGGTTACAAATTAACGTGTGGATGAATTATCTCATTTTGGCTTCCCCAATCTCTGACGTTGAAATGTGTCTCCTGCAAAAGGAAAAGCACATTTTCTATAGAATCAAGTCCTGTATCTGAATAATTCTTCCACTTATTAGCCAGGTGGTGGTAGAGTGCTGAGCTCTGTGTCAAGCACAGAGAAGGTGCTCAAGATATGTTTCAGAAAACATTTCGAGAATGCTTTTTACTCATTTTAGTGGTGAACTTTTTCCCCTCACCTGGATATTTATCTTGATTAAAAAGAAAATGGCACAAATTCACTCATTCATTGACTCACCTTCCTTAGCATACTGAAAGCATGGCTATGGCATCTACAGGACTATTCCACTACCTTTTGGCATTCTAAGGTTTAGAACAGGAGAGGCAGCAATGGTACTGCACTTCTCAGAGTCCAAAGCTGACTTGCCATTGGCTGTGCTATCCCATGGAGAGTTCAGAAAGACAAACCTGTTGGAGTTTGGAGGTTGGTAACTTGTGATTTCTTTGCATGTATCTATCTTGTGGGGTATCTGAAGTACTGGGAATTGGAGGGAAAGAGTTTTCTAATCACTGAGGTAGGTACTAGAACAGAGTGCTGGGTGCTGGCACTACAGAGGGGACCCATCAGATTCATTCTGAGGCTCTGCTCAAAGCTGCAGGGAGCAATTTACTTGTCCAACAGTCTCTGAATTCTTCCTTTCTAGAAAGGCCAATAAAGTAAAGGGTGAGGGCTGTGAGTTGGATTTCCTGTTTAGTTACTAAACACATGGGAAAGAATGTTTCTTTACATTCAAGTTGAACCACTCCCTCTCTTCCATGGCCACTGTGGAAACCCAGAATTTCAACATACTGGGTCAAGTCGCATTTCAAGATCTTTGGGAAGTCTGAAACATGCTACAGAAAGGTCCAGACCTTGGAATCGCTGAGCTAGATTATAAACACAATATTATGAAAGACAGAATTTGGAATTATTAATACCTCCACTATTTTATAATTCCATTGAGTTTCATTTATCACACAATTTATATAAAAAAGACTATACGTAACCCATATTAAGTTATGGAGCATAAGTAAATGAACATCTGTGAACCTACTTCCTAACTAAAGAAACAGCCATTATCCACCTCCTTGCATTTTCCTGGTGTTTCTCCGCTGCCTCCCTCTGCCTCTCCTGCAGACCCCACTCTTGTCTTCAACTCTGTTTCTCATTCCCTAAAGTTTTGGTTTTAAAAAGTTTTATCATACATGTTTGTGGCCTAAATAATTTTTAGTTTTGCTTACTGTTGAGCCTTAAAAATTAGTATCATACTGTTTGTTTCTAAGATCTAAGACGTTTGTCGCTTATAGCTGCAATAACATTCATAGCTGTTCACAGTTCACAGCTGTATAATATTTCACCGCGTAAATATACTACATTTTGTTCCTCTGTTATCCTTCAATGTATATTGGAATTGATTCCGGTTTTTTGCTGATACGAACATTTTTATACATGTCTCCTAGTCTAAATGGGCAGAAGTTTTAACTTTATAAAATGATGCCAAATTGCTTTCCAAAGTCACGGTGCTAATCACACTCTCACACAAAGTAAGAGCTCCTGTTGTTCCACATACTCATCAGCGTAAGTATCTGACTTTTGTCAATTTAACGTGCACGAGAGGAAATACGGCCTTGGTCTCGGTATGGTTTCCTTGATTATTAATGAAGTTGAGTCTGTCTGTCTGAGTTTATGAACCCTTTGTGTTACCTTTCCTGAGAAGTCTTTCATATCTGTCTCGTTTCAATCTTTATTGATTTATAGAAATACTTAATATAATCTGGAAATCAAGTCTTTTTGTCAGAAAATTGCAAATAAATATTGTCCTTCAGTCTGTGGCTTTTTTTTTTTAACTTGCTTTATAGTGACTGTTTATTTGCTTAGGACTAAAGTTCTACTTGAACTTCTCTCAGAAAAGACAAAAAGTTAGAGGTAAACCAGAAACCTAGAAAACATCCTTGATCCTTCCCTTTCCCTCACCCAGCACATTAACAAGTCCTGTCACTTCTACCCCCAATAACGCCCCAAATCTGACCACTTCTCACCATTTACGCCACCTGCGGTGGTCTCTCCCTAAACTGTTCCTTGAGTTCCTCTCTTCTGCCCCTGTAGTCCTTTCCCCACACAGCAGTCAAAGCAAATGTCTTAAAACTTAGGCTGGATCATGCTACTCTTTTGCTGAAAGTCCTTCCAACGGTTGCCGCTGTCCTTATATTAAAATCCAAACTCTTTTCCGAAGCCCACAAGGTCCTCCATGATCTGGGCCCTGCCTGCCTCTCTCCGTGTCCCTGGTGTTAGCCTCGCTGCCTTGCTTTCCTTCCCTCACACAGGCCAGACTCGTTTCTGCCTTGTGTTTCTCTGCGTGCCGTATGTTCTGCCCGGAACGCTCACATCCCGGTTATTTGTGTGCTGCGGCGCTCATCATTCGGGTTTCAGCTCCGAAGTCACCTCCTTGGACAAGGCTACCAATAAGCCCTTCCTCACTGCCCCGCTTCCCCTTTACAGTGTTTTGTTCTTCATAGCAGCTGTCACTTTCTGAAATCATCTTCTTCCATGGCTTGTTCCTCCACTACAATGTAAGTTCCATGAGGTCACTTACTACACTTGTGAAAGATATTTTACCTCTCCCTGGATTTCTTTTTTTTTTTTTTTTCCTAAGATTAAACACAACATTCAAGTTACTATTCCCAAAAAATGCTGGGAAACCTTTGACACATTCTAATATTTATCAATCAGAAATCAAACTATTTGATTTGTGTTCATTTGCCATGTTAAAGTGACACCAAAGTTTCCGCATTTTGTTCTGGCTCTTTCGTCCATCTGCATCATCGTTGGCTTACTGATCACCAGCATCTTTACACACTGTTTAAATAACGCAAGTCAGTAGTCGCGAACAGGAAAAACTTAGATTGCACGTTACATTTACCGCCAGCTCAACGTGTAGGCCCCAGAAGAAAACAGAGCGTGACTGGGGCAGGACAGGGGCTTTCTCGTCTATCCTCAGGCAATTCCAGGGCACTTGACAGACGAAATAAAGCCCCCGGAGTAAGGGTGAGGAAGTGTTCCTGGATTTCTAAGTAGGAAGTGTAAAAACAGCAAAGGGGGATTCTGGAACCTGGCAGTGGAGGCAGCAGTGGTAACACAGCGGTTCAACTCCTTCAAATCTCCACATACAAAAGGCAGAGTGACCACACAGCAAAACCTCTCAAATACACGTGCAACGTCCCCAACAACACGAGGTGAACAATGAACCCCAAAACACAAGCAGGCGAGTATAAACCATCAACAGCACAAAGCACCAACAGACCTGCTTTGTGCTGGCATCTGTGCTGACAGACCTGAGAACACGTGAACCTCAAAGCAGCCATCAGCCCCTTGCACAAAGCTCGGTGGGCCGAGAACAGCAGCTAAAGCTCAGAGAGTTTCGGCCCTGTAGCAGCAGGCGAGTGCAAGGAGCCCACAGCAAGAGGACTGGAGGGGCGGGCGTGGTCCAGACCCTACAAACCCGGCATGCCCCTGTGAACTCCTGAGAGCAGGCAGCAGGAATCCCTTCCAGGAAAGGGAGCCACACTGGGGAGAAACTGCTGGGAGTGGGATCAAGACTGAGCAGGACAGAGACGAGAGAGAGAGGAAGGGAAGAGAGAGGAAGGGAAAAGAAGCGGGGGAAGGGGCCACAGGAAACAACAAAAAGCAGCTCTCAAATTTTTGAACACTATCACAAACAACAGAAGAGTTGTGAACTCTGTGAAGTTTAACTCTTTCTTAAACTCCATTGCATTCTAAGGTTATGAAACCCAATTTCACGTAAAAATGGATAACAAGCACTGAGGTAAAATCCCACACAAAGCAATTAAAAGAAAAATAAAAAGGAACAGAACAACGTCCCGACAGACAACGGCAGCATGCCTGAAAAATATGCCCACAAAATAGATTAAAACTATAAACTACTGTGTCAAAAAGAGCTAAAGACATCATAAAAATGGTACAAGGCATGAAAGACCAACATATATCTGAATTATCAAAACTTTAGATATAAGGGGCTAGAACTCAGGAAAAAATTAGAAATAAAAGAAAAACCCTTTTGGAACATAAGAATAAACCAACTCAACAGATAATGCCTTAAGAAAAAAAAGAAAACCATATTAAAAAAACAAAGAAAGGGATAAAAAAAGATTTTAAAGACAGTGAAAAATATTAAAGACAGGCAAGGAAGACTGAACACATGGCTAATTGGATCCTGAGGAAGAAAAATGATGCAAAAACCAGAAGTGATGCTAAAACCTATAATTCCAGAAAATTTTCCCAAAATAAAGTTGCATGTTTCATATGGACATAGGGAGTGGAATGATAGATAATGAAGACTCAGAAGAGTGTGGGGGGGAGGATAAGAAATTAGTTAATGGGACAATGTATGTTATTCAGGTGATGGATACCCTAGAAGCCCTGACTTGACCACTATGTGACCTATGAATGTAACTAAGTTATACAGGTATCCCATAAATTTATACAAATTAAAATAATTTAATCTTATTTTAAAAGATGTAAGAAACTGTATGTTTCAAACATGTTGAAACTGAATAGCATTCCTGAGACCACAGAACCAAAATGACTACCTCAGACACTCTAGTAAAATTACTGGACTTCAAAGAAACAAATTCCCTGGGCGTCTAGCAAAAAAGGACACGTGACATTAACCAAAGTAAATTATCATCAGACTGAGAGCAATATTTGCCAGAAGAAAATGAAGTAATACATTTAAGATATTCAAGGAAAGAAAGTACAAGCCAAGGATTTTATATCCAGCAAAACTGACTTTCATGTATAAAGGACACAGAAAAGCTACTATCAATATTTAACAATGGAGGGAATGTTGTTCCCAGAAACCTTCCTAAGGAATCTACCAGGGCGCAAACTTCTGACAACCACAAATGACTGAAGAGACATTAGCATTAGGACTAGTGGTGACACACAGAGGCACCCGAAGACCAAAATGGAGAGAGTGCAGCGTCCAATGGCTGCATGTTCTGGTAACGTAAACACAGCCTAACTAGTAAGAAATGGGGGGAGAATAGGGAGAGAATATGCAAAAAAAGTTAAAAGGTTTTCTGTAATCATGCTGGTGGTAGTATTTGCATTATTTTCTGAGAGTATGAAAATAAATTATTAATAGTAATTATGTAGTATTTGAATTCTATTATTCCTTTGGCCCTTGAGAACCTGAATTCTCCATATGGAAGAAAGGAAATACAAATGTAATAGAGAAGAGGTTAAGTAAAAGCTCTGTAGTTGTGAATTTTAATTGGAAGTATCAATATAAACTCACAAGGTATTTGCATACGTACGTATAAGCATGTGTATATATTTCCTAGCTCTGTTCACTGAAAAGGCCTAGACACAAGGACCAACCCAGTAGCAATGCATATCCTAAGCTAGGTTTTGGTTTGGGGGTATCATTTCTTACTAAAAGAAACCAGTGCTTCCTGAAGAAATGTCTGATTCCAGGTTTGGGAGCAGGAAATCCACAAGATGAGCCTGGAACTTGTAATATCACATAGCAAGAGAGCTACCAAAGATCACTTGGTTTATGTAAAAAAAAGTACTCAGGTGCCAACCTGAATATTTCTCACTAGGCAAAGATGGGACAGTTTGAGTTTCAATAATGATAATAATTGCGATGGACCAAAACTCATCAAATATGCTTAAATTCACCAGGCAATAATAAAGGGATTATTAATATATATATGAATTGTCACCTTTGGAGGATGATAGCGAACCAATTCATTATATTAAAAAGTGGTAAAAAAAAAAAAAAAGGGAAAGAGTCAAACATTTATCTTGCCTTTGCTATATGAACTCTATCAGTTGGTAACTAAATATTAAATGAGAAAAAGTATCTTTTATACAAATATTCCACCAATAAATGAAAAATTAAATATAAACTTAGAATTTTTCCATTTTGCGACTCCCAATGAATAAACAGACATAGGCATTATGCATCATTGGCTACTAAGATCACTAAAAGAGACACAGCCAGACTTGGTATGCCTCCCACAGTCTTACCAAAGGGACTGAACCTCAGTCTATCCAATCCCTGGATCAGTTGTTAATTAGCAGGAAATACGGAAGACAGAGGAACATGGTGAACTGCACTAAGATTATGCAATGAGCAAAATTCATACTGTGGGCAAACTCTACTGGTCGTCAACAAATAAACTGTCAATAAAGGAAAGGGGTGGAGAAGGAGACACTTATACATTGAAAGAAAATTAAAAGTCATTTTTTAACACAGTAAACTAACCTACAATATCTAGGAATAAACATCTGGGTGATAAAACTTTTTTTTTTTTTTTTTTTTACAATGCAAGGAAGTGATTACTCTGAACGTCAGGACAGTGGTTCCACATGGCGAAAGGGACAGGGTTGTGACAGAAGGGGATTCTAGGGTGGCTAGGAAAGCTCTGTTTCTTGTTCCAGGAAGCGTTGGTCTTATAGTAATTCATTAAGCCATTCATTTGATTACGGCAGATTTTCCTTGTCTGTTTTAGTTTACAATAAAAAGATTTTTTAAAAGGTATGATGATACCTATCTAGTGTGAAATACTAAAAAGATCGAACATCAACATTTCTTTGTAAACAATGTCATGATGAAGATTATTACTATATTTTTCATTAAAATACATCTCTTTTTAGAAAGAAACTTTCATATCTACTCCACTGTTTCCTCATAGGACTGTAAAGCAAACTCAGCTATAAATGAAAGGATTATTTTAATATATTTAAAAACTAATATTATTAATCTCTCATCAAGTGCCAGGTACCATGGTATATTATCTCATTTAATCTTCACACCAATCCTATGAGGCAGATTACATTTATTCTCCCCATTTTACAGATGAGGAAACTGAAGCACAGAGCGGTTAATTAACTCGCCCCCAATTATGTAAATAGAAAAGTGGTAATGTGGTATTTAGAACCCAGGTCTTTCTGACTCCCATGAGCAGGTCCCATATTTGATCCAACTCTTTCAGTGCTTGCTGCTGGGGCTGGCAGAGCAGGTACCAGCATCTATTTATGGAATTAGACTGATTTCCTGAATCCTAAATATCAGGAAACAGATATTAAGATTACATAAGCTACTCCCTAGAGCATCACTTCTTAAGAAGTAGAGAAGAAAGAAGTGATGAGTTCCTTTGAGCCCAGCAGTCACAGAGACCCTCCTCTAGGACAGACTGGTCTTCTCAGCACTAGGGCTCGAGTCCAAGCTGGCAAGATGCTTTCCGCATCAAGATTAAATGTGTCTGGGAAACCAGAGAGACGAAAGAAACAGCTACATGCTGCTGACAGCAGGGAGTGCAGCAAAAATGTTTTCTGTACCCTAGGAATGCGAAGTCACCACCCTGCCACATTGAATTATCAACTCCAGACTAAGAGGCAAGATGCTAGAGTTCATGTTTCCTCACTAGATGCTGGAAACTATCCCCAAAGAGGATGAGAAGCAGCATGGGACCAGCAGAAAAACCATGAGCTCTAGAAGCAGACAGCCGTGGCTCCAGTCCGACTCCATCTCCTACCGGTACCTGCCTCAAGGGGGGCTGTCTTTATGCCCTTCTTCAGCTTTCTTTTCTGCATGGCACTTAACAGTGTCTGACACATTATATGTTGACTTTTATCTCCGTTTACTATCGGTGTCTTCCTAAAATATAAGAGATTTGAGGGCCAGGACTTCATTGTGTTCACTGCTAAGTCCCCAAACATCTAGAACAGTGTCTGGTTTTGTAGGGTCTTGGTGTGTTCAAAGGTGTCGAATTAAGTTATTTCAACTCTCTCTGCTTTAAGTTTCTTCTCTAGAAAGTTGGGGAAAATAGTGTGCACAGTTAACCAAGAAAATTTAAGTAAAGGGCAAGCAGTAGGTGTTCAATAAATACCAGTTCTTTCCTTCCCATACTTTTTTTGCAACAACATTTATCAACTGAAGATAAAACTAATCAACTTGGGATAAAAGTTTCCCTCCAGAGAATAAAGGCCTTTTAAGCTGGCAGTTGACTTGCTCAGGACAAGCTCAAAACCTACAGACCGTTTTTATCATGAAGATGAGAGCGAAAATGCATCACAGTAGGAATATGGGCACCGAAAGTCTCAGGCAACCGGCTTATGAATAATGCCAGTGAGCTGTGACTGATGGAAACAGGGTTGAGTGGAGACCTGCCAGGTCACATTACTAACAGGGACCAGCAAACCAAACATAAGTAATCTCCAGTTAAAGGCCTTCCAAAAAATCCTGCCACGCCTCCATGGAATGTGACTGCTGGTGAATTGGGCATTCACTGGATAGAAAGTTTGTTGCGGAGGGCAGGGAAGATGAACAGAGGACAAGTACTTTACATCTGCCATTGTATTTAATTCTTTAAACAATTTTATGAGGGTGGCATTTTTATCACCATTGAACAAATGAAAAACCTGTGGTTCAGGGAGGGAGTGATTCCTAAGATTTCACAGCTCTTAAGTGGAAGCTCTCCTGGAATCTCAAATTTCTTTAGCCTGTACCAAATCGATTCCTATGATACGTGCAGAGTACTCTACAACACTCAAATAGTCCATTGTGCATTTTACAAGTTTTCCTCCACCCTCATGCCTCCGGAAAGAGAATATATTTAAACATAAAAAATTAGATATCTTCTAGATAATAATTGCTAGCTAATAAAACTTCAGCAAATTCATTGACTTGAGGGGGTAGTCAATCAACAACATATGTGGATTTCTGACATTCCTATTAGCTCCAGGATAAGCCTATAAAGTTTTAAATACCTTGTTCTTGTTTCATTATAAAACAGGAACCAGCCAGACATAGGTCAAGGAAGCTCTGTGAAGGTATAATTTAAGTAGAGATTCTCTTCTCTATTTTATAGTTGAGGAAATAGGGTTCAGAAAGGTATAGCAACAGCTTAGAAGAGGCAGAGTCCAGTTTGGTATCAAGTCTAACCACCAAATCAAGGCGCTTTTAACTTCACTGTGTTATTGATCATGTATTATTTGCCTGGTCACTAAATAGCCTCACTGTCTGGGATCTGGTAACGCTGGTTCTGAGCCTGCTTGACCTCAGACTCACCTTACTCTTCTGCTCGGTACAGACAGGAGGCTGGCCTCGGCAGGCCGAGTGTCCCGGGCTCCCAGAGCAGCTGGCTTCCCGCTCTGGCCCATGCAAGGAGCCAGTGAGAGATTAGGAAGAGGAGAATGGGAGAAGCTTCAGTGTCTCTCCACCTTCTCTCTGCTTGGGTAGGCTATCCAGCAATGGTCACCTCCTCCCTGACTCAAGTGGCCACTGCACAGACCCACAGGTACCAGCTTTGGTCAAGTGACCCTGGCCTCTGGCCTCAGGAACACCACCTTTGCTATTCCTCATCTCTGGTTACCTCTTTGCCCTCTTTTGAGTCTCAGCTTCTCCGTCCCTTGTGTAACCATCTCCTGGCATTATTTTCTCCTCTGTTGTAAACACTGAGTGGTTTCTGTTGTCCTGGTTAGATCCTGACCGATACATTGATTAAGTTACTGGACCTAAGGGACCAAGCGGCAGCCTGGGGTCCTGAGCTGGAGAAGCTGATTGACCACTGGGCTCTGTGTCTTAAGACCACCTGTTGGCCAAAAACCTCTGTCTGGCCAGACAAGAAGTGCTTTGAAGAAAGAACACGCTTTTCTTTTTCTGAGGTTCACAGCCATGAGACTGGGGTAAAATGAACACAGCTGGCATCCTAATTCCACAGTCCTAGAGCAAGAAAAATTCACCACCGACCATTAGGTCTAGCAGCACCTCCCAAGCGACTGAGAGGAGTACTAGATGCATGGAATGTTCCTAGGTATTTTGTGATGAAAAAGGGTTCTGAAAAACGCTTGATTAAACAAAGTTAACCAGATTTCTTCACAGCTGGACGTTGTAATGTGCATTGTAAAAGAAATTAAAAAAGGGTTACAGTATGTGAAATGTAACAATTCTGAATTTTATGGGATCAGAAAACATACCAACAGCTTTGGGTCTAATATTTCCAGGAACACAGTTCTAGAAATGCTGGTTCATGGTGGTAGTGCTAAGTCCTTCAGTGGCCTTCAAGGTCCTTCATGGACTGGAAACTGACCACTGCTCCACTGCGTCCCTAGCAGCTCTCCTTCCTGAGTATGCTCCAGCCACACGACCCCTCACAGACCCAACCACGCCGCGTTGTTTCGGGGCCCTTGCCTCTGCGTGTGCTACTTCCTGCCCCTGCTCCTAGGGAACGCCCACTCCTCCTGTGAGGCCTCATCCCAGACACACCCTTCCCTGGAAAGCTTCCCCTCAGCACCCAGCAGAAGTGATCAGTGGCGCATTTGAGCACCTACCACCACACACAACACTCTATGATAGCAGTTGCCACCCCTTGTCGCAACTCTGCGTCCTTTCCTTCTCTGCCCCTGCACTGTCCTTAAGAACATCGACCGGGTCTTGTTTGTCAATGTGTGCAAGCCGGTATCCAGGGCAGAGCGGGCTCCTGGTCACATCTGCAGGGGGAAGAAGTATCCCAGGATTTCAAACGCTTATCACTGTTTTCTGCTATCAAGGCTTGATTATAAATTACTTAAAATTCACAATAAAAGCTCTCCTGTTAAGATGATACCTAATAAACCAACTTTATATTAATGTGGCTACTTTTATCATAATGACAACAATTTATTTTTTTAATCCTAAAATCAACTGAAAAACAACCATCAAGAAACATGGATTAACACTGCTGTGAGAAACGTAGCCACTAGGTGTCAGCCCAGGAAAAGAGGAGGAAGGTCTACACTAAACTAGTGTTTTACTTTTTCATCCAATTATCACTATAAATATCAAATATTTAAACAACAAAATATTAGGCAATTAAAATTATCTATTAAAGGAATGTTTTTAAAAAGATATATAAAATTTTGACATTTCCCCCTTGCAAAATAGTTTATAAACGGTGTTAGTTTAACCCGTATTTGTCAAGAAACATTTGCACAGATTGGAGAAATTGACTCCTAAGAGGAAACCAGCTCAGTTTTCTCCTGAAATGCCCTCAAACTGCACGTAACACGGACCATATGGTAGTCACCGTTGCAGAGAGCGGTCAGAGGAAAGAGCGTGGTCGCTAGAATCAGGCAGATGGAGGGTCCGAATCCTAGCTCTGCCACTTCTTAAAAAGTGGCATAACCTTTCCTAGCCTCGGTTTCTCATCAGTAAAATGGGGCTACACCACACTCTCCATATGGGGGCTGTGAAAATTAAATAAGGGAATATATGGGAAGAGCTGGCATATAATAAATGCTTGATATTCTTTTCTTTTCCTTAAGACTTCAAGTCTTAATGATTTAACAAACCTGTTTTATAGCTCCCAAACAATGAAGGAACTGTGATCATTTCATACAGTCAATGTACAGCACTGAGCATCTCCTACGAATCAGGCTCTCTGCCAGGGACACATGAGCAAAGATGACGCTCCACTGCCCTCCGGAGCAGGCTTCCATTTTTTTGTGGAAGGGTCGTGTAAGACTGAATGCGATGCAGCCATGGATCCACACCCCAAGGAGAATCAGTGTGGATGTCTGTCCGAGGGCCAGCAGGGGGGTGGGGTAAGAAATCTACAGTTTTCCCCCTTAACCAGCACAAACACTACAATGCCCTCCACAGGACAAACCTACCGTCCCTCCATCTTATGTTACTGAGCCTCTACTGTGCTGAGGGTATAAAAAAAGAATAAGCTATCCTGTTTTTAAGCAGCTCAAAACCCAGCTACACATACAAATTCACATAGTCCTGTTTCAGGCTCCAAATCGTCAAATGTTACTGCTGCTTGAAAACAGATCAGAAAGATTTCACTCTCAGAGTCTCACTGAAAAAGTAAAAGACCCTAAAGTGAGATAATTTGATTTAAAACACCAGTAAAAACAACCATTCCTCTTCGCCACTGCTTCCACAAAGATCTGGTATTTGAAACTGCCACCGCGGACTCAGCCCCATCCATGAACACACTCCCCTTTTGTGTATTTCTAACTAGAATAGAATATTAACTGTGCATGATGATTTCACAGAGGACAATCCTCTCCAGACCCTAAATGCCTACGGTTAGCACCACGTAGCTGCCGGGCCGAGCCTTTGTTTTACGTTTACACATTCGTTGTGTGGTGTCTGTGTGGGCCTATTCTTCTCATACTCTAAGATGAAGCTGTGGATAATACTTTTTTTTTAAACTAAATATCTATACTGCATAACACTGAAATATGAAGATGACCACCAGTCTTTCTGATGCACATGACGGGAAAATATTAACAGGTATTGGTCATTCATTTGTTCATCCATTTGTTCAATAAACATTTAACGAAAACCTACAAAATACTAGACCACGTGAGAGACACCAGGCATATAAAACACGGCCCCACCCTAAAGGAGCAAAGCCAGAAAGGAGCCAGGATTATTAAAGGAGCCCAAGTTAAAGCCTACAGGATAGTCTAAGACACACTAGCTGTGTTTTATTTCTCAAGTATTTTAGAACATATAGCAATTTCATTTTAATCATATTCAGTGATGCTCTTTGAAATCATTCAGTTGAGCTTGATCACAGCGTTTAAGTAGATTTCCTGCCAGTTCTCATCTTCCCTCACTTAGGGACCTACTTTTTACTTGGGCAGTCTACTTCTAGGACAACGGTTCTCAGTTCATCCATCATTTACTGTGTGACTCCAAGGTGACAGGGCTCCCAAACTGTGTTCCTGAGCAACATCAGTGTCCCTGTGATGTGGACAGGGGAGATTTGGTGCCAATATTGAACAACGGCCACCTTTTCTCAATAGGAAAAAAATGTTTTGATGAAATAGCCAAAAAAAAAAAAGGAAAAAAAAAAACACTAAAAACTTCAGTTACATTTTCTCTTATACTTTAAGAACTTCAGTTTTTAAAATGATTACATTTTTAAACTTTTGGTACCAATCACCCCCATTTACCTATAAGTGCTGGTGAGCAATAACATGAATAAATACCAAGTAAATATTAAAGGAGGTAATGTGTGATTTCTTTCAAATCCTTTATGTGTCATTTGAGATAAAAGCCATACGTGCACAATTATTTCAACAGACAGGACTACATAAGCCAGGATTTCTCTGTGTTTTGACAGTGGCAGGTGCTCTGACTCCAGCTGAACAAGCGTAGACACTACTGCGCTCGGACGTGGCGGTCTCATTCCTCTCTTCCTCCTCTATTTTCCTGTCACCCAGGAGTGGTCCCTATCATTTAGTTCACAGCTACTATCAGCAAGGCACTGTGTTGGTGTTTTACATGTACTATTGCTATTTTCCCAATAGTCCCACAAGGCAGGGGTTATTTCCATTGTACAAATAAGAAAACTGAGGCTCAGAGAGGTTAAGTGATGACAGAGGCAGAGTTAAACTCCAGGTGACTCCGAAGGCCATACTCTTTCCACTACACTTGGTAGCCTGCTCAGCTACTTAGAGCCACAAAGCTACAGTGCTGGTGCTTGGGGTGCTAGGGGTGAAAGCACCTCCCCTTATCTCTGCTTCCTTCCCAGGACATGATCTTGACTTCGGATGACCACTGAAATGAGAATAAACGATAACCAGTAAGTTACCAGCCTCTTCTCTAGTCTACCTTAGACTTTCGCTGTCCATGCATCTGCTTAGCTCAGGTATGTAGGATTTGGCTATAATTCCCTATCTACTTGCCTAAAATAAACTGGAAAATAAGAAAACCTTTCACAGGCTGGGTGTGGTGGCTCACGCCTATAATCCCAGCACTTTGGGAGGCTGAGTTGGGAGGATCACATGAGGCCAG
>CAUYRT010055356.1:0-16299 GCA_963574885.1 Lepilemur ruficaudatus | reverse complement strand
TGTTTACAGTCACGATTTGTAGTGAGCTGATTTCCCAAAATATATTACCACTCAAGTTGACTTATCTTGTTAATACTAGAAAGGACATTAAAAACCTATCTTGTTTTATTCAAGCTCATATTTTGTACTTGGAGAAATTATCATGCATAGAGGTAGGTCATACTCATATGATCACTTTTGTAGTTTAGCTATTATTTGTTTAATCTCCTGCCATATGCCTGAAACTATTTCAAATGTTATATATGTATCATCTCATCTAGTATTTATCTGTGGTGGATGGTCTCATTATCTCCATTTTGAAGATGAGGAAACTAAGGCATAAAGAGATTGTCCAATGTCTCATAGCTGTTAGGTGATAGACTAAGGAAAAGAACTGAGGTTGGCTGTCTTCAGTATTCATGCCCTCACCCACTACAGTGAATCAGCTCTCACATATCTAATTATTGCCAGATCTAGACCCAAGTGAATGCTCTGTCCCAGAGTCTTTCCATAGCCTGTCCCTAAATTTTAAAAAATACAATTATTCTAACTGTATCCCAGTCTTTAAATGGTCTCAATTTTATAGTGCACTTAATATATGTTTTATTTAATTTGAGATTTAAAATTTCTTGATCTTTATAATATATTCTACATGTCTACAAAAGTTACTGAGAGAAATTCTTGTGCAGCTTTTAAAACAATCCTTTAATTTATCCTAGAGAAATTCCATTTTTAAATAGGTTATTTATGAGAACCCTAAAATTACCAGCAGTTGTACACAAGAGTTGATTATATATGATATAATATATATTAATATTATTTCATATATTTGTATTATATATTTTATATGTTTGTATTATATAACATTTTGTATAATTTTAATATCATATTTGTATTATACATATATCACATTATCTTTAAATATTATCTTACTCAAAATAGATTAGGAAATTTGTCCTACAACCATAGATTTCTATTAAAAATAAAAGATACTGAGACACTGACAAAGTCACTGCCTTCCATTTATTTGCAGACAGTTGTGTTATTGTTGAAAAGGTGCTGTTAATGGAATTCTTGTTTATTCTAGATGAACTGGACTGGAGTCTAACTCTCAGGAAGACATCTGGGGACTGCATTAGTTTTCTAATTACATTATAAATTACCCAAAATGTAGTAGCTTATAGCTTCATACATTTGTTATCTGACAACATCTGTGGTTCAGGAATCTGGGTACAACTTACATGGTTCCTTTGCTTTAGAGTCTGTCATGAGTCCCTGATCAAGGTGTTGGCTAGGGCTGAGGTCTCCTCTGAATGTTGGACTGAGGAAACGATACTTCCAAGCTCACTTGGATTCATTTCCTTGTGGGCAGTTGAACTAAGGGCCACAGTTTCTTGCTGTTGGGCCTCTCCAGTGTTCAGCTTACTTCCTCAAAACATGCATGCTTGAAAGACAATAGAGAGTCTACTGCAAAGATTCCTTTTGCAACCTTAGCATAGGAGTGACATCCCATCAACTTGGCCAGTTTACTGATTAGAGTAAATAACTCAATCTAGTCCATGCTACAGAGGAGGGAATTATACAAGTGTGTGAAATTTAGGATGCAGGGAAGATTGGGGGCTATCATAGAAGTCTGCCTACTACAGGGTCAGAAAGGGAAACTGTCTTTTATAAACATAAGAGTCTGAGAGGGAAACATAGCTTGACTCTCAGCATTCAATTTATGATTTCCTCCCTCTTTATCAGAGTGGTGTTTTTTTGCGGGGAGCGTTGATTGGTTGGTTGGTTGGTTGTTTTATGCTTGCCATTAGTTTATAAATTGTAAAAAATAACTTTTTAAAAGTTTTTTTTTTTACATTGTATTGAGGGTTATATTGAATATAGAGTTGAATAGCAGCAAGAAATTATTTTTGTGGATCCTGATTTGTGATTCATAAGCCGTTTACTACAAATGACCCTCCAAACCCAAGTCATATTTTATTTTGTTCTCTGTGGAGCCCCCACAATGGAAGCCTGATGATCAGCTATGAGATGGGACATGTGTACCAGTGACCTCATCTATAAAGATTTTACGTAGTTAACTAACCCCTTGATTTCTAATGTCTCCATTACTTACCTGTTCTAAAGACTTCATCTTTGAATCTGTAGTTTTCACACTAATACTATGACCTCAATATTTTCTGTGTGGCTGAGCCAAATTATCCAGCCCGTATTGACTCTTTCATGAGAGGCTTAAGTTATTTTCATGCTACCTAGAACCAATCTGTGCTGCTTAAGAGATGGTAGTGAGAAGTCCTAGTAGAACAAATTTCAGTTTTGGCCTTCAGGTTTTGTCTGTTTCCTCTCTCTCTGCCCATCTTCATTGCAAATGTCATTGTCATCATTACTATCTAAAAGCATGTACTTATTTTTCAATTAAATAATAAAGTACTAAAAGTTTACTTAACTTGCAAGAAAGTGAAACTAGACATATCCACCAGCACCATCTGTCCTCCTGAAAGTTTATAGTCCAAGGCAAAGGACTCATGTAGTCATAATACAGTTAATAACTAAAACTTTGACTACATAAGTGTTCTTAACTAGTGGTTTGTTAAACTGACCCTTCCTGGGTTGGTTGCTATATTCTTTATTCAATAAGAACTGATGATGATATATTTACTGGCTTATTTTTAAAACATAATGTTATCTCACACACTTTGTATGTTTCAGTGTGTAGAAAGAGCCCTGTATACCACAAATATACATTTATTTGCATGCTTATTCATTTATTTATGAAAATAGAACCATCTACAAGCAAAATATAATTAGCATCCAGAATTTGTTCACTGTTTATGGTATACTTTGGACACATAACATATCCTGTTTAAATATAGGTTAAAAATTACCAGGTTTTAAAGGATAGGCTTGGTAACATTAAGTACATGTAGCAAAATTGTACAAGTTTTAAATGCATTTATTGACTGAGATACCAGTGATATCAGCAGCATCATTATTTTAAGTGGAAAAATAAAAACACTGCCACTGAAACTATGACAGCATCATTTCTTATCACTTTGATTGTAAAATGGAAAAGTTAAAATGGAATAGGACTGAATCTAAAGCTGATTGATAGTAATAGCTCAGAGATGAGGAAACACTGAGCTGCTTTAAGTATCTATCGTGAATACAGACAAGTGGACTGCTGCTTATGGTTTTTCATAGTACTAGATGTCTTTCCTGAAAATTTATTTTATGTTGATCTTAGTATAATTAATTACCAGAGTTTCTCAAGCTTTCCCACTGAAATTCTCCTAAATATATAGAGAAAATGTAATCCCAAGTGTCTGCAGATATAGCCCCAAATGATCTAGCCTAGCTCAAAATTTATAAGTATAAATAAGATAGTGAAAAATATGATGTTACCAGTTTTTAAATAGAAAATGATCCTTTTATTTACACATTCTTAAGTAAAATTAGCTTTCATAAGATGTTTCATATTTTTCCTTGGGCTTTGTGTGTCCTAGGCACACTGCAGTGTGCCTCTCAGGTTCAAGTGCCCTTGGAGACTGAGGCAACCAGAAGCAATATATGGACTTAGAAAAGGATCTTAATAATTTTTGATAACCAAAAAAAAAGAAGAAAATCTGACAAAAGGCCAAAAATAAATTGCCTAGTCTCATTAAAGAGCATTAATACAAATTCTCTGTATTGGACTCTATCCAGGCAGTGCCTTCTTGTGAAGAGTTATGTCTGTTAAAATGTAACTGAAAATTATGTCTAAATGAGAGATAACTGGAATTGCCTTATTTGAGTATAAAAGTTGTCTGTACTTGAGTTGAATGCTGATTTTCCTTCCGACCCCCATGTGCATTAATCAGGCAGCAAATTGACTAGCGTATAGCGTTCTCTGCGTCTATGTGCGTTTGTTGCAAAAATATTTCTTCAGAAAGCCTTTCATTTTCTAGCAGAATTTAAACTGACCTGAGATGAAAAACAGCGGTAGGTTTACACCAAGATGTGGAGTTGTTCATTTGTCCAACAGCAGAGAAGTGCTCATCGACACACACACAGGTGTTTGAATTGTAACTCACTGGTGCAAACTACTTTATGAAAGATTAATCCTATTTCATTTTTAGTTTTATTCACAACATTCAAATAAATAGCTATGCTTTTTTTATGCATCCAAAGACATGGTCTTTACATACAGCTCCTGTTTCCTCTGATCCCACTCCTAGCTGATCTCTATTCCTCAACATCTGGTGCCACCCTCATCCCCCACCAAAAAAAGGGTTGGGAATGTGTACATGCTACAGAATATGTTTGTAAATAAGAATTAGAAATAAGCACTTTTCACCTGCCCACATCTGAGAATTGTTGAACAATTCTACTTTGAGTATTCCCGAAGTGTTTCACCAGATTTGTACCCTGAAAGCTCAGCTTGTCCCTGGAATGGAAACATAACACGGAGATATGAATATCTAAAAACAAGTAGTAAGATTGTGGTGGTGCTTTCAGTGTGTTTTCATAGGGCAGGTTAAATCTGCTGAAAATCATCTGGAATCCATGAAATTTATCACAGAAGTTTTTATCACTTAGTCACTTTTGTTCTCTTTTCATTTATTTCTGAAGAAATGGGCAGAAAATATAAAATGAGTTTTAGAGTACATTTACATTTTCATTCAATGCTCCATACTGCTCATTTGATGTGTCTTTGAAGCTTGCCATTTTTCCTTCTACAATGACATTCTAGAAAGGCAATCAAGCATTTTTTAAGAGGTCTAAGACTACGTACAAAAAATAATGTATTTAATGCAAACTGATTGGACCATCCAACCAAGAAGTCTAAAAGTGGTCAACTGAAGTTGTTGTAAACATTGGTAGTAGGGCACAGTGGGTTTTCTCACTCATACCCAGTTCCTGCATACTATTGGTCGAATTCTAATCTACTTCTCATTTTGTTTAATTGCCTGAATTTTTTTATTTGGTTAAAGTGTTTTATACTGTATCTCCATAGAGCAACTTACCAACTAGACAAGTTTACTCCTTAATATAAAATGAAACCAAAAATTACTTTGTGGGAGAGAAAGAAAGAGAGAGAAAGAGGGAGACACACACAACTGGGATGCAGAGGTGTACCTGTGTGGAACCTCTCATATGAATAGAGCATCATAAAAAATAGGAATTTGCTGAATAGATCTCAAGAAGTCTTAAGATGGAATTACAAGTATTGACCTTGAAGTTTGACTCTTCTGGGTTTGAATTTGGACTTAGATACTTGCTAATAACTGTGTGATTTTATGCTAGTTACTTAACGTTTTTGGGCCTTAGTCTTGTCATATTTCATATGTAAAGGGAGGATATAGAATTTATTTGATTGTGTTATTGAGAAGAATAAATGAGTTAATGCATGCAAGACAATTGGCAAAAAACTTAGCACAAAAGATTGGCCCAATTAATATTAGACATGTTCAATGTATTTAATATTTGTTTAGTGGGAGAGCAAGAAACTTATATTTTACTTTAAAAAATACCTTTCTTTATGACAAGGGATTTATTGCTGCACCAAATGTAACATTTTGATGCATTTGGAATTAAAAAAAATACTTTCACACTCCTTAGATAGAGTTAATCATTCACACTCACCAAAATTGAGATTATCTACTAGGTATAATTGCTAAGTTTTGTTCAAAATATTTTAAATTGGTTTTTCTTTGTTTCAGTGTAGAAAATATTTTATATTTTATGATATTTCTACTTTTTGGTTAGAAGCATTTCTAACCTATGGCTAAGTCAAGGGATTCATACTTTCTTTAACGTGGACAATCCTAAGAACACTTGATGAGTTTAAGTTTGCTAATGTCAAAGCCCAATTTACAAGTCAGATTTTCCATTAGTAGTTTTTCTGTAATACATTGCAATGAAGAGACAGCAGTTATTGGAATCTCAAAGATAAATAAACTCATTGTTTATTCTTATATACACCCTGCATGTTACAATATGATTATAAAAGACACAATTAAGGCCAAAAGGCCAATTAGCAGATCATTGTAATGAATGTCAGCATCATCAGTCAAATCTTGTTTATTAGCACATACTGGGATTTCAGCTACACATGGAGAAGAACTGTTGCAATTTCAACTTGGCCTTCAGTTTCAGAAACTTGAAAGTAATTATTGGGCAGAACAGAAATTAGAAGATCTTCTATTTTCTTTTTGGTTTAACACTCAGTATGAGCATAATTTTTTATAAAAAAAATAGCTTTTGTAGAAAGAGGAACTGAAACATTTATTTACTAATTCACTTCCATCTACAGAGTCAAATCCAAAGAAAATTCTCTCTTATGTACTTTTTTCCCCCCTTTGGGGTGTGTGTGTGTGTGTGTGTGTGTGTGTGTGTGTGTGTGGTAGGTTGGTGTGGGGTGTGTGATTTCACAAATCAGAGACTTCTTGGGAAGCATAGTGAATGGTTTAAACTTCAGACAGTGAAACAGATTACTTGTTTCTGATAAAGAGTCTTATCCACATATTAATAGTTTCAGTTGACAAAGACTATGAGATATAAAAAAACTTGCTTGCTTGGTTCCAGGTTAGTGGTAGAGCCAACAGTTATACTTTATAACTTAACTTCTCAGAAAAAAAGAGTTTGGGATTGGCAAAGCTTTATTTATTATTTTAAATTTCTGCTAATGGCACTAATTTGCAGTTATTAGAATTCATTTTCACTCAGCAACCACAAAGAAGTCTTATGTGGAAATATGACTTAACTACTAATCATATTATAATTTATTCCAGTAATGTTTAACTCCCTTTAAAAATGGCAGCTTGGATAGTTGGTTGACTACCTCATCCCTTAGCACAATTTTGTTGGCTATAATTATTAATATTATAGCATAATCACTGTTAGGGTGATTATCATTATTTCCAAATAAGGGTAAAACAGAAGCATGTGCAATTATTTTTTCTGTCATCTGTACATTAGGTTATTGGAAACATCTTACACAGGAGTTTTAGGTTTGTATATGCATCTCTACGCAGTGATATGTAAATTAATATGTAATAATATGATGTTTGTACATCAAGAGAATGTGTGATAAATATTGTGTAGAATTTTTATTATTCCTCATACTAGTAGAATTATTACACTAACCACATAGTTAAATTCATAAAATCAAAAGAGTATATGATACAACTCTACCATTGAGGGGAAATTATAATTTTTGGTACATCTTCTATTGGTTAAAAGCAGAAAGAAAAGTAATTTTTATCAAAAAACTATTGCTTTATTAAATGTTGTCTAGATCAAACTCCTGGGGAAATAAGATGTTCAAAATAAATATAATTCAGAGATTTGCATTTTATTTTTTACATTTTGGATTGCTAAGATTTGTATTTCTATTTTTTATAAATATATGTTATATTATATACATTTTGAGACATATTTTGGAAAAATTCCACAAAATGGTAGGCCACATTTAACATTTTTATTTCCAGGCCTTGAGAAAAATTATGTAAGCAGGTTTTATTGTGCATTTCACCTTCTCTTTTGCTCAGTATTATGTACAGTAATTTGTCTTGTTTGTAGAAATCTCAAACATTTGAGAAGATTTTGAAAAAGAAATTGGGCTAGATAGCTAAAAGTTGTTTGAGTTCCAAGATTTAAGTAAAGTTGTTCTTTGAATCAATGTGACTTTTAGTCATAAATGATTTAAAAGAGAAGTCAAAAAGCATATGACCTTCTCTACATCTCAATTTTTAGAACAGGAATTTTGACTTGAGATGCTTTTTATTTAGGCCTTGAACCCAGAATACCACTGGGCTTGGAGTTTCTTTTTAAAGAGAAATATGCATGTGGAATGTTGTTGCTACAGAAGAGATTATGCAAACGTCTCAGCTTTGCTCAAGACATCCAAGTTCACAGAAAACTATTTGTGACTTCAGCTGCTACCCAGCTTTCTGTTTGAATGTTTACCAAATCATGTTTGGTTGACTTATTCATAACAGCACCAAGAACATTTTTGAACCTGCAATAAGATTTTTGTAAAAATTGTGTTCATTTGAAAGAAAGGCACAGTGAACCTTGTCATTAATACGATAATATTGCTTTCCCATGAGCTGATGTGCTGAGGCATATACCAGATCTCCAAGGAGCATTCCATATGGTAGGCAGAAAACCAATGAAGATCAGTTTTCTGACTTCTTGTCCTTATAAAATCATGCTTTTTGCAGCTTCATTCCAGTCCCAAAGTCATGTATTTTGGGTCTTTCTAAGGCTGTGGCCATGCTTGAAAATGTTAACAAAAGAGACTAATGAGGGGGGAGGTTCCCCAACCAGATTCTTTCTTGAAGATGAAAGCTTTGATTGTGAGTTTAGTCAGGCTCCACCTACCTCTTCTATTGGAAATATTTTTATTGTAAGATTTGCCACAGGTAGGGAATATTTAACAACAATGAAATCACAAACATCACCCACAATGACTCATGAGGAGAGGGCAGGAATTGCTGCACATGTCTATTTTCTAATAATAAATTCTCCCTTTGAAGCATTTCATCCAATTCAAAACATAAGTTGGTTCATTAAGACATATGATGCAAAGGGTCTTGTATTTGCTTGACTTTCAATCCTAGATGGAAGGCCAGGGTTAAACCACTTACCTCTCCCCATTGCCAGGGAATTCAGTGATAGTTATTAATCATAGGATGTGGGAAAACAAAAGATATTTGCTGGAAATGTAAGCAGAAAATTCAATTAAGACATTTAGCAAGTGACTTGATGTGTTGAATTAGATTAGTAGTTGAATATATGAGATTGTTCCATCTATTATAAAATTAGACAAATACTGACATGTGACCTTAAACTTCAAAATAAAGAAGTTGCTACAATTTTCAAACATTATTTATAAGTAAATTTACAAAAAACAGTTATCCACATTCCCAAACTATTTACAATTAGACAAAAAAAGGACCTGCTAAGCAATGAACTTATTTTGAACCAAAAAAGGTCCTGTCTTTAAACTCTTCCTGCTATCTTTCCTAATCATACAATCTCAGTAAGGGGGAGAGAAGCAACAAAAGAAGGTAGCAAGACATCTGGGAGCTATTTTTAGGTTGAGTAAAAAGGCTTCTGAGGGAGAAGGTGGCCAGAGAGAAAGACATATAGGAGTCAAAGGTCAGTAGAAAAGGGTGGAAGTTTTCTCCAAACCCCTTCATTTTATAAGTACAGGCAATGTTTTGAGGAAGGACGTTGTGGACATTTATACCTTTTAGACAGTTCTCATATTGTGTGTCCTTTGCTTTCTCACCAAGGACATGCAAATGTATTTTACAGACCACTTTAACAGTGAAGTAGATGTATGTATGCATGCATATATTCAAAAGACAGGGAAATAAGTACTACCCTGAATTAAAGAGCCAAAAACTAAGTTAGACAGGTGAAATTTGTCGGAAACTCTCATTCTGAGCTCAAGTCAGTATCTATTAATACTCAGGGTTGATATTACATCTCAGTGCACTAGCATGTGGCTTAGGTTGGCCGACAAAATATGTGATACTACCTTTAAGTAGAAAATGTATAATACTACTGCCTCCTTAGAGTGTCCTTCTGTACATGTAGGAAGCCATGTGTAAATAACAATTTATTAACTAAAAAAAATACAGTTATAGGTTTGTATCAAGTTGCCTATTATATTATCAGGTAATCAACAGTGAGGGAAAACTGGCTCGAAACTTATTCTAAATGACTTGTTTGGGAACTGATTTCTATTGTAACAAATAAACAGAATAGACGATCTTGTCCAATAGCAGCGTGTCTTGATTAACTGAAAAGAGATAGAATCTAAATGGTGCTGATAACATCACAAGTCACGCTTTTCACAAAGCTCCTTCTCAACTACTGCATATTTAAGTTTTTAAGGTCACTCACGTACATCTATTATATATATACAAAAAAGACAAGACTGTGGAACTCATTGTGTGCTGTGCTCAGTTCTTTTCCAAACTGTTTGCCTTGTGATGTATCCCCAGTGAAGCAAAAACCAGAAGGAAATGGAAAGGAGTTGGGGCTTTAGGCAGCTATTCTTTGTTTTTCAGTTAATGACTCTTATTACTTAAGTAGCATGTGTTCATCACTGAAAAATTTAGAATACTGATAGGCTAACAGAAGTACAAATCACCTGCCATCTTCCAGAGACAGGAAGCCATCCTTAACACATCTTTTCAATAAATTCTGCCAGGTTTTTTTTCTTCACATAGGTGTGAATTTATTTCTTAAAAAGAGGATCATTCTATATATGGTGTTTCAAGATTTGCTTTTTTATCTCAGCAATATACTGTGTGCATCTGTTCACGTAAAGAATGTACTTTGCCACCTCATTTAACAGTCGTTTCAAATTCAACTTTTTAAATGTATGCCACTTTACCCAGTCATCTACTATTGAACATCTAGATTTCTAACCCAATTTTCTGTGATAAATAGCAAAACATCACATTGTGATGCATGTATCATGAATATATGTAGTTATTTGTCAATTAAAAATAAAATAAAACTTAAAAAATAGTACTGTAATGAACATCTTTATAAATAAATTTCTATATATGTATCCTTCATTATTTTTAGTCAAAATTCTTGGAAGTGAAATTTCTGGATCAGGGGTAATATACAGAGGCCCAAAGACCTCTTCAGACAAAGAGATGTGTGTCAAATTAATGTATACTGACTGAGAATGACTACTCCTCAACACACAGAAACACACAAATGTTGTGCATTATTACGAGCATTGAGTACCATCATTTAAAAAATTATGTAAGCATTTATCCTTTTTGGATATAAAGTTATAGTGAATTTCTTCCTATGTAATGAATTTCAATAAAGGAAAATAGGCCCACATAAATTTTTCGTCAAAATTAATTTATTAAACATTTTCAAAGTGTCTAGTGTGTGTGTTTAGTAAAAAAATCTGATGAATGGAGATTTCCATGAGGAAGACTAAGAATGGAACAAGTATTTATTGAGTCTGTACTCTGTCAAATTTATTTAATCTCATTTAATCCTTATAAACACCTGGGAAATAAAAATTATTCTTTCTATTTTAAAGATGAACAAGCTCTTAGAAGTTGGGCAGTTTGTATAAGTTGACATAGGTAGTCCAAGCTAATATGGAGTTGGGATCCACATCTTTTGGGCTTGTTGATCCATGGTCTATACACAGATCTTAATTGTGAAGGATAGGAGGAATTTTCATTGCTCACATTGTCTCTAATTTCATTTTCTATTTAGAGAAAAGAAATTTGGCACACATCTTTCTGTATGGAAAATAGTAGAATACATACTAATAAAATTTGATGTATTATGGTAGGTATTGTGTCAGAATGCTTGTTGATTTTATCTTTTTAAGTGTGAACACCCTGTCTTATTCTATTCATTCTACAACTTGTACCTAGAATATAGGATACATTCATATGCACACACATGGGCGCACAAATGCAGACATGTAAATATATACATACGTACACATATAAAGTATAAAATAAACACTTTGGAATTAGGTAAACAGAAAATAAAGATAGGAAAATAAAGATCAGCATGGTGAAATACACATTAATAGTTTTTTAAAATTCCTAGTGGTGAATCAAAAATTAGACTCTAAGTTTTCTGGCAGGCAGATAATAAGGTAAATATTAATATATGAGGTATAAGAATTTAGGAATTCAGAAGAAACAGTTTCCCTGATACTCAAGTCAGTGAAACATCTTCCTTTGTTTATAAACAAGGGATCACTCTAGGTGTGAGATGACATCCATGATAGCAGCCCTGTGATAATGGGATTTTCATGTTTCCCAATTAGAATGCCCCAGTTTGAATCTCTCACAAATCATTGTCCAAATAATTAATAAAATAATAAGTGCCGTGTTTAAAGGAATCATCTATTTCAGTCACTTTTAGAAAATGTGAGGTGAATCAATGTCTCCATATAGATATAGATCTGTTTCTATAGTACTAAAGCATTTACAAAGTTGTTAATAATGAGCCAGAATCTCCCGTTGATAAAAATCTCTCTCCTCATTGTAAGTACAGCTCAATATATGTTAAAACTTAATATTTTTAGGGCTGTGATATTTTTTGAAAGATACCAACCTTAGTATCATAAGGTTAAAAAAAAGCATGTGTGTGTGTATTTGTGTTTAAGTTTTGGGAGAACAGTTTCTCAACTGAGTTTTAACCCTTTTCCTAAATCTGTACCTCGTATAGGGTCATTGAGCAGTTGATGTCTACTGTTGGTAATCATCATTTAGGAAATAAATGGTAGAAAAGAGTTAATGCAAGTCCCAGAAGTGTATTATTTTTACTTAAGAAATATGCATATGAAGCCACTTTTTCTGGCATTGATTAAAGGTATGACCATTAAAAGTCGGGATGGAGAGTATGTATTACCAAATAATTTTTACCTAAACGAGATGTGACTTGAAATATAAATATCATGGTGCATTTACAGAATATTCTATTAAATATGCATAAGGCAGTCATAAATTTCCTCATCTGCAATATAATACTAACTTCATGAGGTGATTTTAGGGATTAAACAAGGTAAATCCAGGGAAATGAAATAGTGGAATGTCAAGCACAGAGTAAGTGCTTGATAAATATGATTTATTCTACCAATACTGGTGTTACTGGTATTACTAGCTTTAATATCTATCATTTCCTGCTCTAATATAGGAATATATATATATTAATATATACACACAAACACACCTATTCCCATTTTCATATTCTTGGCAACATCCTTGAAAATATTTCCTTTAAGTCAAGAATTTTGCAAGATTTTTTCTTAAAATAATGTTACACTTTGTTTTATTTGTTTTGGTTGGTTTTGTTTACTTTTTGAATGCTCTTGGCAATTTCACATATGGCTGTTATTCTGATCCAAACTTGGGAGGAAAATACCTCGTAACACTATATAATTTACAAGACCACACAGTGATTTATTAGGGTTTCCTCCCTGCCCCCCATTGAGCTTTTAATGGGGAAAACTCATCTATATTGCTGTGTCAAGAAATCACCACCTTTATCACATACCATAGACTTAAATGAACCATATAAAAGCAAATAATCCTTAACTCCACTACAGGAAGCTAGAGCAGAATTTGAGCTTTAGCAGATGCTCAGAATGTGTAACTAGCTGTAGAAATCATGAAATGTGGATGCTAATAAGAAGTAATACAAATTGTTTATCTAGTGCAATGGCTTTAAAATCACTTTTTTAAAAATTAAAACTTTTCCAACAGTATCTTTTATACCATATGGTAAGAGCCAAGTCATTTTTAGTGTTGTATCAACTTTACTTGGATTCAGATAGAATGCTTTTTCTACACTATGTTGTTAAATTTTGTGCCTTTAATCAAAACATTAATGAATCTAATACATTTTCATATTTTAAAGATTTGGGCAGTTATCCATTATTGTACTCATGGTTAAAGCCAGAATTTTAACATTAGATATTTAGCTGCTTCTAAAGTTTATAAATATATTCATATTATGACAAACTGAGATAAGACAAGCTCAACCCAAAGAAAATTATTTTATGAGTAAATTCAATATAATTTCTTCTCAATTCATCATCCAGGGTGAATATGCAAAGATATATACATAATGTCACTCGAGTTATATGACTTAATAAAGACCTAAGGAAGAGTATTTTGCACAAACTAAGAAATAAATAACTATTACAACATGGCCTAAATTCAAAATGTGTTTTGCCTAATGCAAGGAAGTCATGCAAGAGTTGAAAACATTGATTCCAGGCTAAGGTACATTTGGCTATATGGTTTAACACAGAGGTAAAGAAAGAGTTCTAAAAGCACACCCCCAAATGAAATTGTGTTTAGGTACCCATTTCCAAACGCTGGTGCTTACCTGTTCTATCATCTTTGTGCCCCAAAATCTCAAGTTAAACTGCAGATTTGGGGTCTTGTTCTTCCAATGTATTCTTCCTTAATACATCAGATGTTTTGTATTTTTTCTTTATTAATAAGAGATTATAAAGGCAGCGAAAAAACTCTACACTCTAGACTGAAATATATAATTCTTAAATAGGTAACTCATTTATGTCATAAATGCAAATAGACCAAAAGTGTTACCAAGGAAGAAGTCTGTGTTTTATTCCTTGTACCACTAACTGCCTATGACAATGTCAAGAACAGTGTTAGGTTTTCAATAACTGTTGAAAGAAAGAGTGAATTAACAGGAAATACTGGAGTAATAGAACCTTCCTTGATATTGAGGGAATTTCTTTTTTGTTATGACTAGAAAAGAAAATCACTTTCTTCCTTTTCTCCTGTGCTTGACCCAATTCATATGGTTCATTACTATCTTCTGTATTCTCTGCCATCCCCGCCCCAACAATGAGCCAGACTTTGTCTACTCAGACTGTGAACTCTCTTATAAGAAGAATAATAGACTGATTACCAAAAATCTTTAGAGTCTGTGTCCAAACTTGCACATGTTCAGGCAAAATTAACTCTATATATAGGTCTGGCTGTGTCCCTCTTTACTTATTCACATGTCTCTGCAAAGTCAGGTAGGTTGGATTCTTTTTGGATTCTCTCTGTAGAATGTCTTCTCAAAAGGCCTTTTTGCATAATTTTGATGGAAGTGGTTTATAGTTTATCTCAGTTTTGTGTATAAAGAGAATTACATTTGACCTAGTAATACCTGAAAACATTTACTTAAATGACAAAGTTCATTTGCTTTCTTGTCACTTCCTATGTTACCCGTCCCATCTTCCTTCCTATCTTCAGGGTCCTACCCTGTCCTCTCCAGACTACCCCCACCACATGCAGAACAAGGGCAGTGTTGGGAGACTACACATCTTTGCTTAGTGATCCTCCAGAATCTTGATGTTTTATTTTACTGTATACTTATGAATGACCACATATTTAGCTTTGTATACTCTAAGGAAGAAAAGCAGGAAATATAAAAGAAAGGAAGATGTAAGAAAGGAAGAAATGAATGAATCTGTTCAATGAATGTATCCTCTATTTCAGGAACAATTATATAGAAAACAAATGCCTTTAAGATAGGAGAGTATGACACTAGTTTTATTGTAGAGAAATGGATTTACCTACAAAATACTTTGAGCAATTTAGTAAAGAATCATTAACATGATAAAATTTATTTAAGTAAGGCCTACATATGCAGTTACCTTCTTATTAAAACTTGACATTGATGAGCATATTGGAGAACATACTGTTGTTCCTTCATTCTGAACTCATGTCCTTTGTTTTTCATGTAATTATCAGAAAGCAAATGCCAGAGATTGAGCTCTCACACAAACAAATGTAGCTCTGCCACTAACTAACTGTAGGACCAAAGGTAAGTCACACAATGCAGTGAGGCCTTAGCTTCTGCCTAAGTCCAAAGAGGAAATGGAGATTCAAATTCATGACTTTCAGAATTGTTTTAACCTTCAAAATCAGTCTTACTACTCAGTCTACTCTACTCTGTCTTACTCAGAAGCAAGTTTGCAAAAGAGGTAATCATTTAATCTGCTTTGGTGGATTGTGTGTGCATGTATGCGTATGTGTGTGTGTTTGTGTCTGGAACTCCACTGTAACATAACCCCACATGCCTGCACCATAAAGAAATCCCTAAAGCATCACTTGAAAGCCACTGAACTGATGGCCCTCTGAATTCCCTTCAAATTCTGTTATTCCCAACTGTATGTGTCATGATCTGCCTGTACAATGTAAGTGGTGATGTCTTTTGAACGGGCATTAATTTGGCAGACACAGTGTCCACATTTATCTTATGTATGGAGCTTAGTGCTTTATAATCTACACTAACTAAATAGTAATAATTTAGAATAATAATAATGAATGATACCTCTTTTTTTCTGTAAACTTCAGGGAGACAAAAAAAAAAAAAAAAAAGGATCATGTTGCCATGTAAATGTGTCCTATCCTTTTTTTTTTTGACAAATCTATTGAAGTGTAATTTACATTCCATGCCATTACTCCATTTTAAGTGAACAATTAAATGACTTTTAGTAAATTTACCAAGTTGTACAGCTATTCACACAAATCAGTTTTAGAACATTTTTCCCCCTATTGAGCCCCCTAATTCCCATCCCCAACTACATTTCAAGCATGCCCCTCCCTGAAGTGAGGTGACACAAGACCGGAAGAATGGGCTCCACATGTACTCGCCATCAAATTGGTACTGACTGATTAACACTACAGTACTCAAATGGTGGTGGTGTCCACCAGGGATTTGGGGATTGGGAGAGTAGACCCATAGTTGAGGGATGTGGAGAGCATTGTGTCCTATACTTTTATAAGTGGTGTAAAA
>CAUYRT010055353.1:0-21366 GCA_963574885.1 Lepilemur ruficaudatus | reverse complement strand
TTATTATTCTTGAAGGACAATTTATATTATATTATATTTAATGTAGTAGAGGCTTCTTAAATTGTTTCAAGTTCAGATTTCCAAACCATCTTTTAATTAAAAGTATTTTCTGGAAATGCCACTTAAAAAGTCACTTTTTCTCTTTAAGAAATCTTAAGTGTAGCTCTATAATTTTCCATTTACCATTGAATTTATGGGGAAACCACAAAACAGCTGCTAGATTTCCATTAGCCTGGTATATTTAATAAACTTAGCCCTTCCCCCTTACCTCTCATTCAGAAAAAATGTTTTGCAGTGTTCTATTGGTGATTCTCAGAAATTCCTAATTTACCTTGCATATGAATTATGTTCAAGTGTTTATTAGCATTGCTTTAAGCTGGTATTTTTTCTTGTTGCTTGTATGATGTTCTGTTTTATACTCACAGCTCATTTTGCTATTTACTAGAAGGATATTGTCATAAAGGAGTAGAGTCTATTACTCTTAATGATTTTGTATGTTATTTTAAATATTCTGTCAGGTTAAAAGCAAGATAGTACTGCTGTAATCATAATTAAGCTAAATGCTAAATGACTACATTATGCTAGACTCTAATAACACAGCAAATATATCTATACATGCAAAGTAAAAATTTATAAAGGAAACCTCATTTATTTAGAATTTGTGATAATCTGAACATGAGTTAAAATTTTCTTTTTATTCAGATTTTAGAGCAAATAAATAAGTGTCCATTCTGCTTGTTATACTGAATCATATAACATGACATTTTATCAAGACCAGTAGAAATGCTTTTTAATTGGTTTGATAATTACCTTACATTATGCAGTATTTAAAAATATGCAGTTTGGCAAATGAAACCTCTTGAGACATAATTGCCTGGAAAATACTGAGACTTTTTTTCTTCAAGTGAATCATATGGACTCATTTGTAAAAACTGGCCATGTAAGAAACTTAACATTAGTTAAATTCTGTTTAAAGATTTTAGACAGCTGGCTAAATGCTCATTTGATTGGCTTTGAAAAACACATTAAAAAGTGTCTAAATATTCATTTGCCTGTCAAAAAGTCTAGTTTCATGTTGAAAGCAGTAAAACTTTTATTAGTGACAAAGATATTAATAGTTAATTTTTGATAGTCCATAAGCAAAATTACTTAACATAAAAGTTCCATAAATGATTTTTTAAAAAGTTATTCTTTAGTGAATTTCATAGTATTAGATTATTTGTATTCTTCTTGCATGTTAGGTAATCCTAAACAGGCATAGGAGAGGAAATGAAAAGAAATCAATAACATTTTTAGCATAACCAGATGTGAATTCCCCATGTCAGTCTGGCATGGAGAAATGATAATGAAGTAATGTGATATTTTGAATTCATGCATTTATGATGTCTGTGCAGAAAAAACAACACGACAGGCTTGACCGCTTATCCTTAGGAGGCTGCTTACAAGGTTGGCCCTGGGCTGGTGTCTGGGAACTTGGATTTGGGAAGGTTCCCACCCTTCTAACTGATAAGGGTGGTTCAGTGGTCTATACTGTTTATGCAAGAAATATGGTTTATGTTGAATACTTGTTTTCTTTCTGGGAATCTGGAATTTTGGTACATGCCAGGCAGCCTGCTTACATGACCAGCTCCCAATAAAAACCCCGAGCACTGAGTCTCTAACAAGCTTCTCTGGTTGGCAACATTTCACACGTGTTGTTGTCTTAATCGTTTCTGGCTGCTATAACACATACCATGACTAAGTGATTTAAACCATCAGTCCCCAACCTTCTTGGCACCAAGGATCAGTTTCATGGAAGACAGTTTTTCCATGGATGGGGGTGGGGGGATAGTTTTGGGATGATTCAAGTGCATTATATTTGTTGTGCAATCAAACTTCTCTGTTAATGATAATCTGTGTTTGCAGCCACTCCCCAGTACTAGCATCACTGCTTCAGCTCCACCTCAGATCATCAGGCATTAGCTTCTCATAAGGAGTGCAACCTGGATCCCTCAAGTGCACAGTTGATAGTAGGGTTTGCGCTCCTTATGAGAATCTAATGCCGCTGCTGATCTGACAGGAGGTGGAGCTTATGCAATGATGCAAACAATGAGGAGCTGCTGTAAATACAGATGAAGCTTCGCTCACTCACCTCCTGCCGTGTGGCCCAGGACCTAACAGGCCACGGGCTGGTAATGGTCTGTGGCCCAGGGGTTGGGGATTCTCTCTCACAGTTCTGGAGGCTGGGAAGTCAGAGATTAGTTGCTGGTCAAATTGGTTCCCGGTGAGGGCTCTCTTCCTAGTTCATAGACGGCTGCCTTCTTGCTCTGTCCTCCCATGGTGTCATTGTAGAAAGAGATCATCTCTACAACATGTCTTCTTATAAAGAAGGCACTGATCCCATTCATAAGGTCGCCACTCTCATGACCTAATAATGTCCCAAAGGCCTCACCTTCTGTACCATCACATTAAGGATTGGGGTCTTAACATGTGCATGGGGAGTGGAGGGAGGGACACATTTGGTCCATAGCGGTTGCTACAACTCATTGCTGGGGGATTTAAGTCCCTGTGTGACTCCCCTGGGAGAGGACTCTGGAAGCTTGCTCCTGGTATCCCCTGGGCTTTACCTTGTGCACCTTTTCCTTGTGCTGTATCTTGTACAAGGGAAGATAACCACCTTATTGGTGGTTATTCAAAGAACCTCTGAGAGCCATGTGCTCTCATTTATGGCATTTGTAGAGGACAAGGCTCAGTGTCAGAACCTTGCAGAAAAGATCTGGTGGTAGTGTGCAAACCTTTTTCTCAGTATAACATTTAGAATACATTCTTCAAGTCATCCTCCGTGTAGTCTGGTCATGGGCTTTCTACCTGTTTTAAATTTAAACGTGAGATTTTTAGTTTTGTTCAATTTAGTTTTTTTTTTTTCAAAGAAAGTCTCTGTAAGTCTCTAATGATGGTTAGCACTGTGCCCAGCTTCACAAATGTTGAATTTAGTTGAAGGGGCCTCCAACAGTGCTTGAAGACTCTGTTCCTCCCCAATCCTGTTCCACCCTGCCTGCCTGCAGTATCTGCTCCCCACACACCCTGTTCCTAACACACGTATCAGAACTATGTAAGACCTGTTATATACTTCCAAACGGTGATGTCCGCCTGCTCCTTTTCACACTGTTTAAAGAAATTTATCCTTCAAGTTTTTGTATATTGTTAAGTACTATTAATAACTCTTAGGAAACTGACATGTAGATTTAACCACATTGGATATAATAATAATGATTTCAATATTTATTATGTGATAGTCTGAATCTAAACTCAAATTTATATATAACAGAAGCCTTAAAATTAAAAGGCAAAGTATGCATATGCCAAATGAATTGATCATGCTGCTTTAAGAAAGGTTTAAAATGTTAAAGAATATTCTCCTCCTTTGGTACCATAAATCTCCTTGTCCACCTTTCACGTATGCCCAAGGAGCTGTAAATTAATCTGTTCCTTTCCCCTTGAAGTTGCCTCCATACCAATTCTGATATCAGTACCATAGCCGGCTGTCACTTAAACACTCAGGGGAGATGCTGCTGTTACTTAAATTTTAGGATGCACTAGGTAGACTGTGGTTCATAGTTACAGGAAGCCACAAATTCACATGAGACTACAAAACGAGATAGGGAAACCATTGTTGCTAAATCTCTATCTCATGGGCAAACATCAGGAGAAACTATTCAGATAGCTAATGACAAACACCCCCTTTTTAACATCTATTGGCTTTCAGTTTGGACTGTTGTGAACTAACCAACAAATTGCTCTATTTCTGAAGCTCTAGAAATTATTTTAAAATATAAAGTACTTATATGAGAAAATAAGTGCACCTATCTACATATATTGAGAACATAATTTTTTGCTTAGTCTTATGACAAAATCTGTATTGTGTATTTATCAGATACAGGATTTAAGATATAACAATTAACTAGCAGCAAGAGTAAACATTTTCCCTGGAAAACTTTCTAGAAAAAGAAATCAGATTCAAGCATCTGTTAGCTCTTTGAGACCAAGAAGATCACAAGGATGTGTAGGGAAACTACCCAAGGTTCTCCTTACTTGGGTTTGGGTAGCAGTTCAATTCTAGATTAGCTGTCACCATGCAGAATGTCTCACTTCCCATGAGACAGCTTGGGGATCCATCACAGTGATTGTCAAAGAATATGTGTGTTAGCCCAGCCTGGTCCTCAAAGCATCATCAGCGTCCAGCATTGGTCCAGGAAGGCTTGTTTTTGGTTCATAACTGGATTACTGTAGACATTGCAAACATTTAGAAACTTTATAGCAATTTCATATAGCCATGGCATCCTAATGGGTGATCATTTTTCTGGTCATTTATCATTACTGTATTTTACAAAATACAGTAATGTCTGTATTTTGTAAATATCAAAATACAATCTATCAGTCTGTGATAGATTGTAAATTTTTTCTCAATGGCCCTTCAACACAGACAGTTTAGGAATGCTTGTTAAAAACTCAGATTCCTGGACCTCAGCACAAAGGGATGGAAACCACCTTTCTGGGAAGGAGGACAAATCCCAGGAAACTGCATTTGAACAAGCTGCCTGGGTCATTCTTTCTCGTACTGAAGTTTGAGAACTACTGCTTTAAGGGGGAAGGCCAATTGCATGACCAGCATACTCTCCTAAGTAGATGATTGGCTTCTGAAAGCCACCCAGTGTAAGAGCCAGAGTCCCAAAGGTCACAACTCAGACACAGTTGACTGCAATCCCCACAGATGCTGACATGTTATTAGTTCATAGACTGCCCAGATAGCAGGGACCTGTGATTTGAGGGTATAGTCCCACTGCTAGATCGTAAGATGCCTTTGTGCAAAAGACACCCTTGAAGCCACCGCACTGCCACATGCAGGAAAAATGCTGCAATAAATGTATCAATCAGTTGTGTCCGTAATGTGAAGGGCACCCCTTTTGAGGGGATTCTGTGTGCACAGCCATAGCCAGCACAGCAGACCCCGTGTCCAAGTTAGGATGAGCTGCCAGTGCTGGGCAATGAATGGGAACTCGGTCCATAGCCCCTCATTGGAGAAAACGAAGCCATCCCTGGCTCCACAGACACAGGCCCTGGGAAGACTTCACCTCCAGAAAACATACACCCCAGAGAGTTTCGTGTTTGTTTAGGTTTAAAGTTACTAGAAATCGAAGAATTTAATTCTCCCTGGTAGATGGCTTTCTCATTCACCATGTTAATTCCTTGTAAATGCTCTTATGCAAGGGAGAAAAACATTCACAGAGCAGTAATTGCTAATCAGAAGGAGGAAGACTTATTTATGCCTGTGTTGCGTGTTCCTGTGCTGGTGCCTGTCCCATACACCTAGTGTCTGGGAGGTGCTGCTTCCTTGTTCTCAGTTGGTACCACCTGAGCCACAGTGGCTTTAGGCCAGCTCAAGGGAGGCGCCACAGCCAGATGATAGATCGGCCATGGAAAAGGGGAAGAAACTGGTAGAACTGGGAGGAAAACAAGAGGAACTGACCAGCCATTTGATGTTTTGACTATTGCCCCTGCAAACAAGTTTAACTTCACAGAATTTGAACTGCATAATCTCCTTCTCTTTGTTAGGAGTGTGTAAAATGGAATCATACTGTATCATGGCTCTGAAGTCTTCTGAACAGTAGAACACTGCTGTCTCTGGAACAGTATCCCTTCTCCTGTTTCCTTCTACCCATTGCCCACCAGGCAGCCCCTGGAGCTTCAGACTTCATCTCCTCTGGGCAGCCTTTCTGGATCCCCCAGGCAAAATTAGGCCCCTTCCCTCTTCTTTCACAGTGTCCCTTATGCAGAGCTTCTCTGGTTTGGAATTTTTGTGATGCAAACATGGTTAATAATTGGGGAATGTGACTGTCCTCTGCAGACAAATATTGGCTATAACAGGAACTAATTATGTGTTTTTTCATAACAAGGGATACCCTTCCAGAAGGGTGATAAGCATGTTTTTTTAAAAGAAGTTTCACATTAGTGATGGTGCTGGTGATGGTAGGCAAAGAAAGAAAGCCTGTTAGCTTAGGTCAAAGATAAAATTCACTTAATGACAGCTGGCTTTTGTAGCTCTCTATCTGAAACATTAAAAAAAAGAAATTAAAACCTCAATACCAACATTCAAGTGAAAAAAATAATTTGTTAATACTATTCTTAAACTGTGTCACCCTAACTCCATTTCTTTCCATTCAAACAATGATAGTATTTTATAATAGCTATTCCATTGTACAGTTCCATTTTACAACTTTTCAAACAGCTGTTTTATAGTCAATTTATAATCAAGCAACTATTTTATAATCAACTTTTTATAGCATGTTTCTTTGGAACACAACAGTCCTACATTGCAAACCACATGGGATATGTGTATAGAACATGATACAAGATAGTCTGATTTGCGGATTGCAAATCTGTCACTCCCTAGAGCGTGTCCCCATAAATTCAATGACTTTTTTTTATCTTGTTCCCAGATCCACAGTAATCAATTGAACCAGTGAATGTATTAGAGTATTACATCTTAATATGCCCCCTCACCCTATGAACTGCATGCATGCCACTTAATGGAAGTTCTAGCATTGCAAATGTAAAGGTAACAAGAGAGTGCAAAGCAAGTGTCTCCTGCCACAGTCATTCCCCATTGCCACCACTCCAAAAAGATGATCCTTCTTGTTGGGAGTTGTTCATTAGGTTCTAAATATTTTTTTTTTCATATCAGGAATCCTCATCATGATGTCCATGTGCAGAGAGGTGCATGTGTATGAGTACATCCCGTCCATCCGGCAGACAGAGCTTTGCCACTACCATGAGCTGTACTACGATGCGGCCTGCACCCTCGGGGCCTACCACCCGCTGCTCTACGAAAAGCTCCTTGTGCAGCGCCTGAACACGGGCTCCCAGGGGGATCTGCATCGCAAGGGCAAGGTGGTCCTGCCGGGCTTTCGGGCCGTGCGCTGCCCTGCACCCAACCCAGCTGGTCCACACTCTTAAAAAGGGTCCCTTGGGAATCAGTGTGCAATAACGTACTACTGTTGTACTTCAAAGTCACAAAGGAATACTTGAAGATAGATTTTAGACAATGTAGTTTTGAGTCTTTAAACTACAATACAGTGGTGGTCATGAGAATTCTTCTCTTTCTAAGCCATTGTGTATTTATTACTGCTTTGAATATAGAAATGGAATTGAAAAATAAAGCTCAAGAAAGATGAGAAACAAAAACAATAGCTAGAAAGAAAAATGTACAACAATGGGTATGATACCTCCAAAAATGTCAGCCTTTTCTTATGCTGGGGTACCCCTCATCAGGGTGGTTTCAAGTACAGGCTTTGGTGATACTGCTAATCATGTGAAATGCTTCCTATCTAGAAACGTCCAAACTGAGGTACGGTATCTACAGCACCAAGTGTATCACTGACACATGCATCAGTCATTAAACCTCCTAGGTTTGATGATGAACATTTGAATTATCACTCAGATATGTTTATTTTAACAGCGGAAATCCCAGCCGTATCCTATCAGATGCATGTGTGTCCAGCCATTGGCATTCCTCATCTCTGCTTCCCATTGTCCGCTGAATGCTTTGCTCTCTGTGTGTCAAGACAGATTTCAGATTTCTAAACCCATAAAACATCCACCTCGAGGGGTCCAAGAAACAGTAAGATCCCTTATAACACCACAGAGGAAATCCTTTGTTTCCCTGCAATATGCCATGACTCACCCAGGAGCTTAAGTGTCACATAGACAGAGAGGAACACCACTGGCAAGTAATACCGGACCCTGGTGCAATAGAATGACCCAGGTGCTGTCTGGCTCCGTCTCTTCTGCCTTGTACCTCCTTACCTGCAGGTCTGCCCCACAGCTCTTGCTGTGACACACGTAACAATTGGTACAGCCCTGTGGGAGAAGGCAGGGGACACCTTGCTTCTTTCACACTAGAAGGAAGGACTTCAGAGCCATCGCCCTGTGCTGCTGGGGAGGAACACCTGTCCCTTTTATAATATATGGATTTCTTGCAGGTTTTTACCACCTATTGGGAACTCACCAGTGACGTGCACTGAATTTTCACTAACTCTTCCTACAGACAAACATTTGAGAATCCAATCCTTGTTTTCACAGATGTGTTTTATGTCAGCAGCATGAAACAAAGCCATATAATTAAATAAATTGTGTGAAAGCATTGCTTTTTAACAACAAGGAAAATACGTATATGCTTTGAAGGAAAGGCAGCTAGAGGGAAATTTTCATCCCAATGTGTTAACTAAATTCAGATTTTTTTTTTAAATCTCAACTTCTGTCACTGATACATTGAATTTTTTTGGCTATGAATGTAGTGAAACAGTAACATTTGTAATATCTTAATTAAACATTTTATTATTTCAATATATAAGCAAAACGTATCTCAGTGGTATAGCGAAGACTTGTTGACAATGACAGCAGCAGCTTAAGTAAATATATTATCTTGCAAAGCCTGGGAATGCCAGGAGGGTTTAGTGGAAAAGTTTTATTTGTTTCAGGATTTTTTTCCAGCATGTTCTCAGCACCACTTTCTTGAGCAAGAATGGTTTGCAGAGACTGGCAGATTCTGTTTGGCTAGTCTACTCAACAGAAATCCAGTGGATAACAGACATCTCTTATGGCTTATTATAATAGTGAAGCAGGAGTAATCGAAAAGTTTTCATCGTGACAATCTCCAATAAAAGTCTGTTTTGAGAGTTTCACTACTAAGTCTGCAAGCTGGGATAGATAACTTGTCCTGTGCATTAACTTATGCTTGAGTAGACATGGGCAAGCTTCTTTGTAATTTCCAAACATGGTCATGTTTCTTTCCAGTTTCTTAAAAGAGCTTGGTCTTGTCCACATGTTCACATGCATGGTAAGTTCAGTAACTCTGGAGCGCAAATGAGGCAGCTTTGAGGTGGGATGACTATTCCTCCTGCAATCCCTGGATCTTTCTGGATCTTCTAGGCTTTGCCTTTAAATGTCCCCAATTATTAAAGTTCCTTTTGGTGTCTTCAAAGTGGACTTATGTGCAGGCATCCTTATTAGCCAGTTCAGTCCCCTTTGGGGACATGAGAACTTGGCTAGGGAATGATTTATTGGGGTCAATGTAAATATTCAAAATTCAAAAGCCCCAGAAAACACTTCAAAGATTTTTAAATGTCATTTTGTTGTAACACATGTACTTTTAAAAGGGTACTTTCAGTTTCACTGAAGTTACAAGGAAGACTGAAGAACATAAAGGAAATTTAATTAAAATTTTTGAATTTATTATGGCCTTAAAGACTCTTGGGAATCAGGGTCTGTTAAACATTCAGAAAATGTGGTACACATATTAATATGGTGTTGGCTGGGCATTCTTTTATTTAAAAGTTTAAATTGTTTAGCTTCTAAAAAATGTTAGGCAGTTATAGTTAATGTGATGGCTGCTTCTAGTATTAGCCAAATGGGTCCTAAGTGGCAGTATTTTGCCAGACATTGATTAAATCCTTACATGCAGCATTTACTGAACTCCAATAAACCCACAGCCCTTCTGTGGAGTAGTTAACGATAAATGGCACCCCACTGAATTTCTCCTGGGCTCTGTCCCTTCCAGAGTCCTCCGTCCTCTTTTGCGAAGGGAAGCTGATACAGTCTTCATGGTGCAACCTGAAGCCGTCAGGCATTCCTTTGTTCACTCTCAGGACTAACAAAGTAACGTCACATTACTTTGCATTTCAAGATAATTTCACTCTGTCTTTTGTTGTTGTTGTTGTTGTTGTTATCACAAGGAAACAAATGTTGACCAAGAAAGACCATTCCACCACATCTAGATTCTCCCTGACTTGTTTCTCCAGCCTGTCTGGCCGGGCAGGAGCATAACCTCTAAGGGACATAACATTCCATGGAATACAGGTGCTGGTCCCTGGCAGCTGACCTTCCCCCACTCCATCCTTGCTGCGCTGCTTTTACAGAGAACTTTGTGCTCTGGACCAATAGGTGCTCAATTAAAAGTTGCATCATAGGTATGTGTTAAAATGGGTGAGGGAGGGGCTGTTACATATCTTAGGATTCCTGGGTCTTTGCTCCTCTGCCTGGACACAGAGCCTAGAGTGCCCTGCTTCAGAGACTGCATTTCTCACGTGTCTCGTCCCCTCAGTCTCTCAGCCAGAAGCTTAATCAATCCTGCATTCTCCAGTAGTCCTCAGCTATTGCAGACAAAGCACCCAGATGAAAGCGGTGCTCAAATAATTGTTAGAGTTTTCAAAACTGGGAAATCAAAGTCACTGGGTCACTGTCTGTCTTAGGTGCTTATGAGCCAGTTCATTCTGCTGGAACAGATTACACCTTGTGGTGTTGGCTGACCCTTCTGAGCAGGAATGCTTGCATCTACTGAATTAATTAGGTCCTCTTTGGGTACATTAAGTGGGATCAGTCTCAGATGAGTAATGGTATGTGATGGAAGAATTTTGTACTCACAGCTGACATGATTGAAGTCCTCTCTCCAGCTTTTCTTACAGATCAATGCACCTTGCATGTGGTCAAAGGTACCTGGTCCCATTTCTGCTTGGCTATGGGAAGAGACAGAGAAAAGGTGTGGGGTGGGACCAGGGGAATTATCAGAGAGACTCGAGTGAATATATAGGCCAAATAGCCTCGGAATATATTCTATCATATCATCTATTTCAACTTATGATTTTCTGATGGTTTAGAAATCTTACCCAGTGGTTCCATGACTAATCAAGGCAGTTCCATTTAGAAATTAATTACTTAGGTAAAAGGTGCCTGAGTTTAAACTTGTCTTTTATACTCTGGATATTTTCATTGTGATATTATTATGCATGTTTCTGTCACTTGGGCATTATTTACACACTTGGTAAATGAAAGGTATTTCTCTGTCAGTTCAAGGAAATAGAGTTTAAATTCTTGTTTTAATAAATGAATAAAGCCTTTTAGTAACAAAAACAATAATCCAACATATTCCTATCCAAGCTTGGGCTAATGAAATTTAAAGAATTAAAGACATTGATCTAGTTCTTACTCTTAGTATAAAAAGTGTACATATAGATATATAATTGTATATATCCTTATCTGCACACATGGTTGATTTTATATTGCCTTTTTTCATCAATCTTTTTGGCTGAAACCTTTACACTAAATTTTATTTTAATTATGTAAACACTAATTTTTTAAGAGAAAGAAGCAAATGTTATATGTCCTTCTGTTAAAACAAAAAAAATTAGTCCTCTAACCCCTTCCCCGACATGCACACACTCATACACATTTTGGCTACGTTAAAAAAGGTCTGACAAATATTTAAAAGGCACTAGGAAGGTGGAACACTACCTTCATATTTTATCTTAGTCAGAAGCCTGATTTAATGCTAAACTTTGAAGAGAAGTTTATCGATAGCTCATGACTTTAAAAGATTAGAAGAAACATTTATTGGTTCTATGGAAAATCGTCTTCTTACTAGGTAGGTTTCAAACAAAAGAAACTGCATTGGTAGTGTTAAAATCTAACATTTATAATATATATTCTTGTTTTACTCTAGGTGAAATAATTAGGAAATTCTTCCAGTGGAAACCAGTGAACTTTTCTAACAGCTTTGAGAATTTTTTTGTATAATAATTTTTAAAATGAAATGTGCACTCTTTCAACTAATTAAGGCTTGAGGTTTTGCAGGAGTCACATTTAAAAAGTGTTTGTATACATTTTAACACTTCGATATTTTCTATTTTGGTTTTGTATGTTTTTATGTATACACAATGTACAGATTTTTCTCTTGTAAATAAAACATATTTTCATTTGTCTAGAAGTTTCCCTGCTTTAATCTGTTGAAGTTACACATACAAATGAACAAGTGGCAAAATAATGAGCCATGCCTAGGAAAAAAAAAAAATGGCACAAAGCCGAAATCTAATTAGAAGACTGAGTGGCAGCAGAAATAATAGTGTCAGGCCTTCAAACCACGAATATGGACACAGCCTGGGCCTGAAACCATAGGTGGGTGGGTTTTTTGCTTCCAGGGACTAATTGCCACATGCAGGAGAATGAAAGTGGCAAAATCAAGAAGCAAAGGCATATTTAGGCTAACAAATCTGGATGTTGACTTAGTAACCCAGCAATGTGATTAATGTATGGCCTTGGAGGACCCTTCCCCAACTTCACAGGGCTTTAAGTCTTAGTTAGAGGAAAGTCTAGGGACAGCTGAGTCACCTCAAACCTACCACGTCAAATTGGCTTTCATAGATTCATACTTGCCACATAAAGTGAAAACCAGTTAACTAGGCTCCTGGAAAGAAATTCTCAGCATTTGTGCTTTCCTGGTTAGAATGTAAAGGAATCCTCGAATCAGGGAATCCTTCAGGGTGCTTGACGTGAGGACGATGTGAGCAGGTAGGGAATTCGGGGGACATCCATCACCTGGGACAGTTGCGCTGAATCGGAGAGGACTCCCACCACCTTTGTGCCATTGTCATTTTTCTTTCTCCACAAGATGACTGCTTTCCTCCAGGTCATTAAAACTTGGGCCTGGCTCCTTCAGCACAGATCAGGACGGGCCGAGGGGTGGGAAGTCCAAGGGCTGCTGCTCGCAAAGCAGCCGGGGATGGGCGGACCCCAGAGACTGAGGGGCACACACAGGGGACTTGGCGTCCTTTGAGATCTGGATGCTGCTGGGAGGATTTAGAGGAAAAGAAAAGGAATTACTTAGGACAGGTAGCACTCAAACAGATATAGCAGGAACTAGGTGAAGGAGGTGGGAGTGAACAGCAGGGTAGGGAAAGAGAAGGCTAAGGTGAGCTGAGTAAAAATAAATGCCAGGGTCTCTGACTCCATTTGCATGTCAAAGTCATTAACTCAGAAACAAGCCTACCATGTGACAAAGGCATACCCAGCAGGCCCAGCGAATGCACTTGAGTGCTGTATTCAAGAACTCCTGGTGCACAGAATGTGGAATGGAGGGCCCGCCCGTTCTAGGTCTCTGCTAGCCCCTCATCCCCTGCAGCAAGGGCTGCCAAGCCACAGCCCACAGCCCACCTTTGCGAATGAAGCTTTCTCAGAACACAGCCAGGCTCATTCATTTATTTACATGTCTGTGGCTGCCTGGAAGTCCTGATAGAGACCTGGCAGCCTTCCATACCTAAAATAAATATTATCTGGCCCTTTACAGAAGTTTGCCGACCCCAGTCATAAACACAACCTATGGAGAACTATTTAGGCCAGCCCTGTGGCAGATCGTGTGCATGTATCCTCTCAGGACCATCTTCTACAGTAGATATTGTATTAGCCCCAAGAAAGTTGGGGTCAGAGAGGTTAAGAGGTTCCTGCCATCTCACAGCCAGGAAATGACTGCCAGGCTAGCACTCCTTATCTGACTTCAAAGCGCGTGCTCAGAGCCGGGATGTTAGTCATTTAAAAGCAATCTCTGCCCTCATATACTGTCCTAACACTCAAAAGTCCTAGACCCCAAAGTATTCCAGGGTCCAATTTTGGAGGATAATTGTACTTTGAAAATTGTGAGAAATTATGCTTTGAAATTTATCTAGACTAACAACAGACTTTTTCCTACAGCCCTTTCCAGTCCTCTAAATCCCCAGGAAACAGAAATGTATCTGAACTATAATACTCACGTGCGCCAAGGACAATTTTTATTTTGATATAGGAAGGCAGCTTCTCTGATTGTCATAGCCCGAGGAAAAGAGTGCCTCTGCTACAGCCATGAGGGTTGACACTGCACAAGCTCTACTCCTGGCCACTGTCCTAACTAAATTGGAGCAGGCTGGAGAAATGAGTAGTACTTAACCCCCTGAGAAACTGATCAAATAATCAAGGTAAAAGGAAAGTCAATGACTTTGGGAAATATGTCTTTTCCTGTCTTTGTGGACTTCCTTTTTTTCCAAGAGTGGAGAAAAAAAGAAGATTGAAACAGCAATATGCCCTTTGGTTGTTTTAAAAACAATTTTGGCCTGAAGAGATTAAAGAGGATTTTGAGAGAACCCAAGAAGTCACTGGAAAATCTAAAGAAGATATCCTGTGCTGAGCCCTTAGCAGATGAAGAGCTGGCGGCCATGGTGATCCTCAGAACGCATTTAGGAATCTTGTGTAAACAATCACATTTTCAGAAAGCTCTCCTCTAAACCACGTACCACGTATGTGTGAGAAATATAGCTATTTTTTGTTAACTAAGCTTAATTTCTATCTTGAATCCCCTTCTCAACATGAGGTGAAAACTATATTTCATCTAATCTAAGACATCACTGAGTATAAGATGCATCAATCTTTTCACCCACTACAAAGAAAAATATTGTAATTAAACTTTAACGTGAGTCTTATGTCTCACTCAGGTGTGCACTATAAGACACAGTAACTGTGAGCCACACATGGATATTGGGTAGTTGAAACATGGCTAGTCCTGAACTGAGATGTGAAGTGGAAAATACACACTGGATCTCCAAGACTTGATATGAAAAGATGAATGTAAAATAGCTCAGTAATTAACAAAATTAATATATATTGATTACATGTTGTGCTGATATCTTAAATATTTGTCTAAGTAAAGACATATTCCTGAGGTTAATTTCACCATTCTGTTTTATATTTTTTAACAAGCTTACTAGGAGATTTAAAATTAAGTCTGCACTCACATTGTATTTTCAGTAAATAGTAGTAACTTAGAATTTTATTTTATGTTTGTTGAAAAAGCTTTTAGACTTATTTAGACATGGATTTTTTTTTATTACATATCCCTGGGGGTCTATAGAAAAGTACAATATAAGTTAAATTGATCATTTAAATTATTCTTAAAGTATTTATATTCAGAGTCTTTTTCTTCTGAATCACTCTTTGAATGAGTCATAAATTTCTATGACTTTTCCAACCCAAGTGTCTTCTGCACCATTAGAAGCAATGATGACACCACTTTTAAAGCGTGCTCTACCAGTGTCTCCAGGATTTTCTTCTAAAAGCTACGAATACATTTTGCAGTTTTGATGCCACAAGTAGGCAGTGATTAATTATTCAGGGCTGCTGACTAGCATATAAGGATTGTAAGATGCATTTTAATTTCAGAGATGTTAAAATATAAGAGGGAAAAAATGGATCACAGTGTAGATAAAAAACAATATTTCTAATTTATTACAGGGTAAGCCCTACTTCCCCCCTAGAGTTGTGTTTAAATTCTGGGCTGTAAAAAAGCACTTCTGCTATGGTGGAATAAAGCCTTCAAAAAATCTACTCCCTCCATATATGAAAGCAAGAAGAACACTGGAAAAAAATTGTCAAAATCAAATTTTTCAGATATTTGGAAATTAACTGAGGGCTTGCAACAATCTAGGGAGTGTTTATTCAAGAAAAACGGCTGAATCTCAGTAAGAACAGTGACCCTTGTGACATTTTTACTTGCACTATTCTATCCCTCTCTCCTCAGCTCCATGAGAACCCTGAACATTTGCAGTCTCAGCATTATGGTGGCTGTGAAACCACAAGTCTAGCAGCCACTGGAGGGATCAGAACAGCCTAGGAGCTTCCTGAAAGCCCCAGAGAACGGTCACCATTTGACCTTTCTTACAGCTTCCTGAAAAGTTCCATTCTCAGAGACTGTAGTTATTTTACCTGACTCAGAGCTCCTTCTGGACTAACAGCTCTGACCCACGGTGTTTGTTGAGAACAACCAGTGCAAATTGTTTAACATCACAGCTTTCTGCAGCAGTGATATCAGTTGGGGCTAAAAAGAGGCTGACCAGAAAACTTATAGGGACCAATTGAAGAATGAGATGTCTGTAATGGGTGTTGGAAGGCTCTGACATATTCCTATGAATCCAGAAGGCCGTGCACATGTGCATGCACTGAGAAGAGCCTAACCTCACATCTGGATGTCCTGAGGTTCCAGTGTTGAAGGCATCCTCTAGCACACACAGACCCCTTGGCAAAGGCTAGGCCACTTCATTCCTTCCTGACATTTAAGAAAATCACTGTTCAATCATTAGCTGAACACTAAGCCAACTGAGCAGAGACCTCAATGGCTGTATACTATGAGGAATACAGAATTTTCATAGCTAGTTCTAGAAAGTCACTAAACATACAAATAGCAGCAATAAATAACCATAGAGAAGGAAGCAATAATCCAATTTCCAGAATTTCCACATTGTATTATTTAAAATATATCCAGTTTTCAACTGAAGTTCCAGAAGGAGAGGTGAGCGATAAGACAAAAAATTCTTGAAGAAATAATGGACAACACTTTGCAAATATTAATCTGCATATCTACGAAGTTGAACAAACTGCATGTAGGGTAACCTCAAAGAAATCTACAATTAATACATTAAACTGCAAAAAGCTAAAGACAAAGAGAGAATTTTAAAAGCAGCAAGAGAAAAGGGATTCATCAGACACAAAGAATCCTCAATAAGATTACAGCTGCCTTCTCATCAAACCACGGAGGCCAGAAGTCGTGGGAGAGCACATTTAATGTGCAGTAAGAAAAAGACTGCTAACCAAGAATTCTATACACAGCAGTACTTGGTGGGGAATCTGCAGCCTTAAGGCCACATGTGGTCTTCTAGGTACTTAAGTGTAGCTTTTGACTGAATTCAAATTTTATAGAACAAATCTTAGATTTGTTTTAAAAATGAAATAAAAATATAAAAGATGAACAAAAGTGTATTAATAAAAATAAAAGGATTTTATTAAAATAGAAGGCTGTAGGTTCCCCACCCCTGAAAGAATACATATACACAGAGACACATACATACATACAAAATATTAGAATTAATAAATGAATTCAGCAAGGCTGTAGGAAACCAGATAAATATAAAATATCAATTGTATTTCCATCCACCAGTAATGAAAAATCTAAAAATGTATCTAAACAACAATAGCATTGCTAATAGCATCACCAAAATAAAATACTTAGGAACACAGTGAACAAAAGAAGTGTAAGACTTGTTCACTGAAAACCACAAATTACCACAGAAAGCATTAAAGAACTTTTATATAAATGGAAAGATATCCTTTATTCATGGATCATAAGATTTGATATTAAGATGTCAATAATCCTAAACTGATCCATAGATTCAACACAATATTGCCCTATCAAAGTCCCAGCTGCTCTTTTTTTTCCCCAGAAATCAACAAACTGGTCCTAAAATTTATATAAAAATGTAAGAGATCCAGAGTATCCAAAACAATCTTGAAAAAGAATAATATAGTTGGAGACTCACATTTCCCAATTTCAAAACTTACTACATAGCTTCAGTAATCAAAACAGCATGATTCTGGCATAAGGGGTAAAAATGTACATCAATGGAATGGAATTGAGAGTACAGAAATAAACCCTCATATTTGTGGTCAATTGATCTTCAACAAGAATGCTGAAAAGATTCAGTGGGCAAAGAATAGCCTTTTAAATAAATAGTGCTGTGATAACTAGATATCCACATGCAAATGAATAAAAGTAGACCCCTGCTATATAACACCAGCCATAAAAATTAACTCAAAATGGATTAGAAACCTAAACGTAATGGTTAAAACAATAAAATTCTTGGAAGAAAACACAGGAGTAAATTTTCATGATTTTGGATGAGTTAGTTGTTTAGCTATGACATCTAATAAGGACAAGTGACAAAAAATAGCTAAACTGGACATTATAAAAATTAAAAAATTTTGTGCTTTAAAGAGCATCATCAAAGAAGTGAAAAGACAAGCCACAGAATTGGAGGGAATATTTGCAAATCATACATCTGATGAGGGTCTGGTATCCACAATATACAAAAAACTCTTACAACTCAACAATAAACAGCCAATGAGCCCAATTTAAATGGGGAAAGGATTTGAATAGATATTGCTACAAAAAAAGATATACAAATGGACATTACATGCATGAAATGATGCTCAACGTCATTAGTCATTAGGAAAATGTAAATCAAACCACAGTGTGATACCACTTCATACCCTCTAGGATGACAAAATCAAAAAACAGACATAACAAATGCTGCTGAGGATGTGGAGAAAGAGGAACCCTCATATATTGTTAGTGGGGGTGGAAAATGGTATAGCAGCTTAGGAAAATAGTTTGGCTGTTTTTCAAATAATTTTACTTATCATATGACTCAGCAATTCCATCCTAGGTAGATACCAGTGGTGGGCAGAATAATGGCACTCCAAAGACATCTACACTTAATCCCTGGAAACTGTGAATGTGTTGTTTCATAGAAAGGGGGAATTAAGACTGAGAGGGAAATAAGATTGCTAATCAGCTAACCCTAAAATAGTGAGATTATTCTGAATTATACCAGTTGGCCCAGTGGAATCACAATAATCCTTAAAAGACTGAGAGGGAGACAGCACTAAGGAGAACCAGGGAGACAGTAGCCTGCAGAGGTCTCTGCCCAACATTGCTAGCTTTGACGATAGAAGAAGAAAGGCATGAGCTAAAGAACATGGCAGCATCTAGAAGCTGGAACGAGCAAGGAATGGAGCCTTCCCTGAAGCCTCCAGAAAGGAATGAAGCTCTGCTGCCTTCATTTTAGCTCAGTGAGATCCAGTTCAGACTTCTGACCTCCAGAACTTTAAGATGGTAATTTTTTGTTGTTTTAAGCTACTGCTTATGGTCATTTGTTATAGCAGGCATATAAAACTAAAACAACATCGAAGATACATAAACATATCCAAGCAAAAATCTGTACAGGGATGCCCATAGCAGCTTTATTCATAATAACCAAGAAGTAGAAACTAGAAAAATCAAAATATCTACACTGATAAATGGATCAAAAAATGTGGTACTGTATATCCATACAATGGATTTTTTTTCCATAAAAAGGAATGAAGTACTGATACATGCTACAATATGGATAAGCCTTGAAAACATTACGTAATAGTGTGAAAACAGTCAGTCGCAGGGCAAATATTGTATGCTTCCCTGTATAGGAAATGTGCAGAACAGTCGAATCCATAAACAGAAAGTTGACCAGCGGTTGCTGGGGACTGGGAAGAGGGAGGGACAGGTGCGACTGCTGATGAGTACGGGGTTTCTTTCCGAGGGAGTGTTCTGGGGTTAGATCATGCTGATGGCTCCACAAACCTATGAATAGACTCAAGCCACCGAAGAGTGCACGTAAGAGGGTGAATTTTGTGTGAATTTTATCTCAACAAAGTATAAAACAATTTATACTCAATTTTACTTATCAAAATTATACTCAAACTTATACTGAAAGATAAAAGCAAGGTTTTACTAAATTAAAAACCTCCACTGTGTGAGGTGTGGGAAGGCAGGCTGTGGTCCTCGGTCACCACGCATTGCGTGAACGTCCTGGTGACTGGTGTCCAGACGCAGGTCCGACGGAGCCGATCTGGGACTCTCCCGGCTGCTTTTTCTCAAGCTATTTCCTTTCCCTCTGGGGCACACAGTCCACAGCTCTGTCTTGCTGGGGCACTGGGACACCCCAGAGTCCCTGGCTCCTCGCTCGGAGCGTCTCGTTCGCCACTCGGTGCCAGCTTGGGAGTGGGGCGCTGTGGCGCCCCGGCTGCCTCCTGTGTCACCTGCTCGGGGATCTTCAAACCGGCCTGGGGATGCTTTCTCCGCCCTGGCCCTGGATTTATCCTGGGATGGGGAGGAGCAGGGAAATGCGCCTTGTTCTGCATCCTGGTCTAACTCTACTGATTTTTCCCGGGCTTTTCTTCCATTCTCAATTTGGAGACTCTTCAGCCAATCTGGGCATAGACAACAGCTAGTCTTCCTGAGGCATATTTCCCCAAACCTTTTTGTGTTAGAACGGAACTGTGGCTGATGAAATTCACAAGCCAAAAATGTAACCCTCTATTTCTCTGTATACAGCGATATCCCTTCCCTGAGGAGGGGTGGCGGCTTGCCCTAACTCCCTGGGCTGGAGGGAGAACCTTAAATTACTATTTCTTGATATCACAACACACCACATTTGCCAGACGGCCAAGTTCTGGGTGAGTTGCAAATCACAGGAAGGGTCCATGGTCCCGGCGCTTCTCCTTAGTCATTTAGTGCACTACCTTAATGATCCAACATGTGAAGGTTTTTGTGAAACTTTAAAATAATGATATGCTGAATTCATCTCACATACTAAAAGAGTTTCTTTCTAGCAGAAAAATCTGTCACTGCTATGTGTCCAGTGTACAGTTATAACCATGGGCATACCTGAAGACCAACAGAATAAATTTCTGAGCTAAGAATGATAATTTATCCCTCAGGTTTACAATCTCTCTTTGTTTGTGACTTGCTAGTTTTGTCCCTTGTTGGCATCATGAGCAGACAATACTAGGGGTCAAAGGTTTCAGAGAAAAATGTAGATAGTACACTTTACGTTGAGGAAAATGGATTGATTATCATAGATTTTCCCCCAACAAATTAGGAAATGACTCCTATATTAGTAAAGCAGTTTGTGTTGCTGTAGCAGCTCCCAAATACTGGATTTCGGTTTTGCTCACGTGATAGTTCAATAGGCTGCTTGGTGTTTGGCCAACATCCTTCCAGGTAGTGAATAGGGATACAGGATCCTCTGCTTTGAGGCTTTTCCACCCTGCAGGGCTTCAGATCCCTCCCTGCACCTCCGGGAGCCACAGGATGAGGAGAGAGAGCCCACAGGGACACTTTAGGGTCCAGGCCTGGAGATGGTACCTATGACTTCTGCCCACCGTCCCTGACCTGAAATCAATCACACGCCCTGCCTATTGTGAAGATGAAGATGTTGAACAGTAAGAGCTAACATTTAGTAAGCACTTCATTCTGTCCAATCTCCTGCCGTAACACTTTACATGTATTAATTTATTTAATCTTGTAGAGGAAGTACCATTGTTTTTGCATGTGACAGGTGAGAAAACTGAGACAAGGAGAGAGAGTGAATGTTGGAGAGCTGGGGAGGGGTAGAGCCGGGACCCGATCCGGGCAGTTGGTGCCACAGCCCTCATTCACTTTGCTGTGCCGCTGCTGTGTCGTCGGCAAGGAGCCCGCTCCAGAGCCAGAGTAGCCACCAGACATACAAAATAGACACACTTAATGGACATTCTCAGACAAGTAATTAGTATCTAAAAACTAGCCTTTCTTTGCCTTCCCCAAAGAAAAGAAGCCTGGGAAAAGGAATTAGCATAAATGCTAAGACTGAACTCTCACCATGTAGCAGATGCTTCACCAACATTATCTCGTGAATCTCACAGCACCCTTGGGAGGAAGATGTCATCACCCTCATTTGATATACAAGCAAACTGAGGCTCCAGGAAGCTCTAACTGGACCAACGTCACTGTGACAGGGCAGGATCGGAGTCCAGGTCTGTTTACCCAAAGTCTGCAATTTTTCACGTCACCTTTCTGTAAGAAACGATGCAAAAGCAGGTACAAAGACTGGGGCTTGCTCATGTCAA
>CAUYRT010055347.1:0-15966 GCA_963574885.1 Lepilemur ruficaudatus | reverse complement strand
AGAGTCTCACTCTGTTGCCCGGGCTGTAGAGTGCCATGGCATCAGCCTAGCTCACAGCAACCTCAAACTCCTGGGCTCAAGCGATCCTTCTGCCTCAGCCTCCTGAGTAGCTGGGACTACAGGCATGCGCCACCATGCCCGGCTAATTTTTTACATATATTTTCAGTTGTTAAATTAATTTCTTTCTATTTATAGTAGAGACCACGGGATCTCGCTCTTGCTCAGGCTGATCTTGAACTCCTGACCTTGAGCGATCCACCCGCCTGGGCCTCCCAGAGTGCTAGGATTACAGGCGTGAGCCACCGCGCCCGGCCTCAGATTGCCTTTTTTAAAAATGTTTTTCTAAGCCCACTCAATCTTCTCTCCATGTTTCTTTTCTTTCTTTTTTCTCTATAAGCAAGGGAAAAACATGTTTTATTTAGTTAGAATTGTGTTCATCTGTAGAGAAATCTAAAATAAAGTGACTTAAACAAGATAGATATTAATTTTTTTCCTGTAAATCTAGAAGTAAAACACCTCATGATGCAAAAATTCTTGCTCTACTGCAGCCATCGCATCCACATTCCAGATAGCAGGAAGGCAGAATAGCAGATGGGCCAAAGGACATAGCCCCACTCCTTTTATGAAGCCTTCCCAGAAGCTTCAAAACACTTGTATCTCATTGGCCATAGCTAGCTTCAAAATGGTCTAAGAAATATCATATTTTAGCCAAATACATTTCTCAGGGTTTAGTTATTAACAAAGAAAAGAGAAAGGTTATGGTGAGGCATTCAGAATTCTCTGCCCCAGTGTTATTTCAAAGTACTGAATATGTTTTGAGCATTTATAATATACCAGAAAGTGCTAGGTGGTGGGAAATTCAAAGATGTAAAAATTGGCTCCTACCATTAAACATGTGTTATTATCTGATGATCAAATTTAGTCAAGAGAATTCATGGAAAGTCATAGAACAAGGATTTAAGCCCAGTCATGACAGGGTGTCTCATCCAAAGAGTACACCGCCAAAAATCACATTTGTTTAATTTTTCTCTTTTTATAGAGAGATTGCCACCTGCTTCACAGTCATAGCCGAGGACAGAAAAGTCACCTTGGAGCAGATTTTTCTTATTTAGGAAGATCAAGAGCCAATTTGGTTAAAGAACTTGGAGACTTCTTGAAGAAAAGGAACCTATGCCCGAATCTTTATTCTTTAAGATTTGAAGTTATTGAGATCTTCCAAAATCAACCAGAATGACCCAGATAAAATTTCAGGGTAGGCATAGGAAATGAGTTCCCTGAAATAGATCTAATATAAAGCTTGGAGGGGGAGCCAGCTCTGAGGTTGAGTCAGAAAGAGAGGGAGTGAAGAATGGAGCATCTGAGTGCCGTGAGGTCTCAGACCCCTCTAGACCCTGCCTCTAGAAGTCAAGTTGTGCTTTGGAAGTACTTGGACATCTCAAAGAGCAGGTTGCTTGCAGATGTAAAAGTTGGAGTTTAGAACTATAAAGACATAATCCTGGGAGATTTCTTTCCCTGATAGAGTTACAGCCAAGAATCTCTGGATACCAGAGCAGAGAACTTTGCCAGTTGGACTGTGCCTTAGACCCAGTAACCACGGATAGTTTCATCAGGGGAGGTGGTCCTTCTTTTGCTTACTTCTTTTCCCCCACCTTTCTGAACAATATTTCATCCCTCACCAGTCCCAGTTGTGTTCCTGAGCCATTTGCTTTTCCAGCAGCCAACACCACCCAACAGCATTGTTCCACGGAGGTGCACACTAGCATGGCTTCCCATCTGCAAGGTGGCAAGCACAGCACCTGTCCTTTCTCTTTACTCTGGCAAGTAGGGAGGAAACTAAGGTTTATCTGTGAGCTTTGGCTGGTTGGCTGGGACTGCCCTTCACTAATGATAGCATGGGGAACAGGCAACCGCACCCAAAGAATCACTATTGCTGGAGAAAGATGCCACTGTAGTAGCTTCCTATTGCTGCTGTAACAAATTGCCACAAATTTTGTGGCTTAAGACAATACAAATTGTCTTACAGTTCTGGAAGACAGAAGTCTGAAATGACTCTCATGGGCTAAAATTGAGGTGTTGGCAAAGCTGTGTCCATTCAGGAATTTCTTGAGTAAAATTCATTTCCTTCCCTTTTCCAGTTCAAGGAGCTGCCTACATTCTTTGACTCACAGCCCCTTCTTCATTTTCAAACTGCATCACTCCAAACTCTGCTTTTGTGATTATATCTACCTTTACAGCATCAGCCCTCTTGCCTCTCTCCTCTAAGGCCCCTGTGAGTACAGTGGGCCCACCTTCATAATCCTTAACTTAATCACAGCATCTTTTGCATATAAGTTAACATTTTCTCATGTTCTGGGGATTAATGCATGGACATCTTTGGAAGGCCATTATTCTATCTACAACACCCCCCTAGCACATATGGCCACTACAAAAACAAGAGATTATTTAGCTTCTCTAGTTTGACATAGCCCATCTCCTACTTGGGTAGCCGTATGCTGCCGTGAGCACACCGAGGTACCAGGTAGACAGACTCCTCTGCGACACCTAGAAACACTCAGGGGATGGACAGAAGTGCCAAGATGGCTTTTTTCTCTATCAGAGATACAAAACTGAAGGAAATTTTTTAGCCTTAAACATGTGCAGAAGAGCTCTGATTTAAAGGCTGTATATTTCACAGCAACTCCAAGCCCAAATAAAGAACTACAAGAAGCCCGCAGGAGAGGTGATGGGGGGGGAGAAAGAGAGTCTGTCCTCAGGGCATTTGGCAGAATGATTCATGAGGAACTGCATGCACAGCAGGTACACTTCCTCATCTTTCTCCCTCTCCCCTCCCATATGGACAAGGATAGTAGCAATTACCACAGGTAAAACATTGAGCAAGGAAATCGGAGCCAGATAAGTCAGAAATTGCTTCAGGTAACTGATTTCTGTAAAAACTGAAGAGCATTCAACACAAGCAAGCTAAAGAGATATCGACATATCCATTTTTAAATGATTATTTGAGGATGTGTTCTAGCAAATTAGACAATAACTCTGAGAGGGAACATATATGGGTTACAAAAAATAAAGTTAATACTAGCAAAATAAATAGTTAAGTCTAATTGCTGATATATAATATGAAAAGACCCAAAGCTTTAACATTATAACCTGGAACTCAAATTATAAATTACCTCTACATAGTTCCTGGGATATAAGGAGGAGAAAAATCAAATCCTGCCTAATTTTTCTCATGTTTGAGGAAATAAAAGGACACTGAATATCTCTGGTTGTTAGTAGAAGAATATAAGTACATGTGTTAAAATATGAGTATAACCACTACAAAATTGACATAAGATATGTAACTCTTATGCCATAAGAGAGAATGAAAATGAAATATAGGGGGAAAAATTCTGAATCCAACAAAAGTAGGAAAGGGATAAGGAATAAGAAAGGGTGATAATTGAAAACAAAAATAGGATGGGCAGATATGAGAAAACAAAATAAACATAAAAAGGATAATTTCATCCTATTAAAAGACAAAAGATCTCATACTGCGTTAAAAACAAATTTCAGGTCTTTGTTGTTTAAAAATTACACTTAAAAATTTTTAAATGAACAGAAAGAATGGAAAGATATTTAGGGCAAACACCAACAAAAAATGTAGGTGTAACAATGCAAAAATAAAAATAATTAGACTGTACAGTAAGAAGCTTTATAATTGATAAAGAGGGACTTTCCTTAACTGTGAACCTATATGCACCTATCAACATAGCTTCAAATACAGAGAGACCAAAAATTGACAAAATGACAAGGAGAAATTGACAAATCCCCAAACATACTAGTAAAGTTTATTACAGCTCAGCTATCAATATGTCAAGCTAAGAATACTAAGGATATCAAACATTTAAACACAAGTAATAACTCTGATATAATAAAAAGATATAGGGCCCTGCACTTAACTCGTAGAAATATATACTTTATTTTGAAATCCACATGGAACATTCACCAAAATTGATGGTATATTAGACCACTTTGAAAAATCTCAAGCAGTTCAAAAAGTAGAATTGACACAGACCACATTCTCTGACCACAATGCAGTATGTATAAAAATTCACAATAAAATAAATAATAAACCAAACAAAACAAACCCACTCCATTTGGAAATTTACAATCATTCTTTAAAATAACTCTTGAATAAAGAGGAAATAAAAACGAGGGTTCTAAATTAGCCATCTTAGAGTATTATTGTTCCTTTATCATTAAATGTAAAAACAAAATACATACCAAATATTGATGATTGCTAACCATTTTGAACAAAATTGATGGACTTGATGTTTATCATTTATTATTTGAATTAGAGTCAAATTTTTTATGTGTTTGCCTAGTCCTTATAAATTTTTGTTAACACAAACTGGGGCAACAGTTTCATAATCTACTGAATAAATCAGAATAAGAACTCACTTTATTATGTGCCAAAAAGATTTAGGTAAAAAGGAAAATTCACTTTGTCCAAATTTATCTAGGAACTAAGCTACAAATTGGAAAATTCATGGCTAATACTGAATATATAAATGAAAGGATATGTGGGAAATATAACTTAATATCTTGCCATCATTTAAATTAATCCTTTAATTTGATTTTCCTTTTCCAGTCTGTGTGCCCTAATCCTCTTACTCTTGTGATAGTAACTATTCTGCAAGACTTAAGCTCCATGTATAGTATTTAGAATGAGAAACTCTTCCTTCGCTGATAAGTGGGATGACTTAGAGCTATCCAATAAGCCCTTATACAGTGGTCTCTCCTTATGTGCAGTTTTACTTTCTGTGGTTTCATTTACCCACAGTCAACTGCCCTCCCAGCATGTTAAATGAAAAACTCCAAAAATAAACAATTTGCAAGTTTTAAATTGCACAACATTCTGAGTAGTATGATGAGAACTTGCACCATCCCACTTTGTCCAATTGGGGGTGTGACTCATCCCTTTGCCCAGTGTCTCCATCCTGTAGACATTCCCAACCTGTTAGGCACTTAGTAGCTGTCTAGGTTATCAGATAGAAAAAACAGTATGTATAGGGTTCAGTACTATCCATGGTTGCAGGTCCACTGGGGTAGTGGAATGTCTTGAAAAATATCCCCATGGATAAGAGGGGATATTTAGGAAAGACTGTAGCTGGATGTGGTGGCACATGCCTGTAGTTCCAGCTATTCAGGAGGCTGAGGCAGGAGGATTGCTTGAGCCTAGGAATTGGAGGCTGCCGTGAGGTATGATGACGCCACTGCACTCTAGCCTGGACAACAAAGTGAGACCCTGTGTCAAAAAACAAAAAAAAATAAAAATAAAACAACAAATAGAAAAGACTGAATATGTATCAGCCTCCCCTTATATGGGGGCCTCTCCCTATGTGTGGAACCAGCCAAAGACTCTAATTACTAAAAGTGCCCAGTAACATGTTTGGGAGGTATTTGTGGGAAGAGGCTGAGCTACATGGGAGCAAACCCCAGTACAGAAGTGATCAAACTCTTTTTTGAAGTAATTTAATAAGGTTGATTGGTATATTAAGATAAATAATATTGATAATTGGTATCTACCTCTTAGACTTTAAAACAATGTCTACATGACTGGTATGTGGACACAGTAAGAAATTATACCAGAAAAATCCAATAATATTTGAGCATAAATTAAACATTTCTATCACAAAGCAAAATATTCATTGTTTGCTGACACTATTTCAAGTGATGGAGTCCTTAAAGAAATTCTTTTTTTTCAACTTTATATTTGTGCCATATAATAGGAATGCCATATGGAGACATTTCATTGCTGCCAAATAATCATGCAAAGTTCTGCGGACTAGGAAAACATGCAAAACTGAAATTAAAAAGTGTAGAAAATGATCAACTCTGACCTGGCTATAGGAATGGGTGCAGGGCAGGGGATGGGCTGGGACTGGGGGAGAATGGCGGCTGGAAATCTTTGGGTAGGGTTGTAGCTGTGTGCAGCTCTCAAGGCAACGTACTGGAGTTGCCAATAATTAACTGTCATTATTGGTGAGGTTATCCAATAACACCTGTGCCCAATCCGTAGATGTTGTGGACTGAGTATAGACAACTGTGGAATAATGAAGTATGTTCAGACAAATTGAAAAGTATCATTTCATAAGTCGTAGTATGCTAAATATGTATGTCACACAGGAATTTGAATTGATAAACCAAAATACAATATTAAACAGGAGATCAAAATGTGCCTCAATTCTAGAGTATGATATTAGAGTCCTATGCCATGTAAACATGTGAGATCTGTCCAGGTAGTTTTCACATCCACAGAAGTATCAATTCTCTATTTTTCTCCCAACCAAATGTTCAATTTTTTTAAATTTTTTTTTTGAGACAAAGTCTCACTCTGTTGCCCTGGCTAGAGTGCCATGGCGTCAGCCTAGCTCACAGCAACCTCAAACTCCTGGGCTCAACCAATTCTTCTGCCTCAGCCTCCCGAGTAGCTCCACCATGCCTGGCTAATTTTTTCTATATATTTTTAGTTGGCCAATTAATTTCTTTCTATTTTTAGTAGAGACGGGGTCTCACTTTTGCTTAGGCTGGTTTCGAACTCCTGACCTTGAGCAATCCTCCCACGTCAGCCTCCCAGAGTGCTAGGATTACAGGCGTGAGCCACCGCACCTGGCCCAATTGTTCCATTTTTAACTTCCTCCAGTGATTCACGTCCCCTCCTGATAATCCCATAGGAGATTTTACCAGCTCACTTCAGGAGCTCTGGCTTATTGTTACTGCAGCTTCTGAGAAATACCTGCCTTTGCTCTGAGCCTAAGGGACAATGGGGGACTTGTCACTCCACTACTGCTTGGAAAGCTCCTGGGCAGCTCTTACATTGGTCCAAAGAATGATGAATGCCAATTTAATGAAACCAATTAATGTCATTGTCAATACTACTATGAAGTTTACATGAAGGATAATAAAGAACTCAAAAGGAGAATTTTATGTTTAGAGCAAACCATATGAGAGCCAGAAATGATGACATCGTTGGGTCCAAAGGTTTAAAACTTGGATTGTCTTTTTCAGTTTACAGCCAAAATAAAACAATGTTATCTAGTGCTATATAAAAGGTCAATAGATATAGAGGCCATAGAGTTAGTCATTAAACAAACCTAACACATCACATGAAATAGTAACCAGTGTAGAAACTCATAAATGGTGCTCTCTAGGCAGCTGGGTAAAGCCACCCATGCAGCCCTGTCTTTGTGCGTCATTATTGCACTAATTTTATGTTGCAACTGAGACAGAAAACAGCTATCTTTTTTCACTTTAATTGGATCACAGCCAAATACAAGGATGTGTCATGCTTCAATCAATAACAAGTGCTGAGAGGTGGAATGTGACAAGGAGTCTTTGGAAATTGTGCCTTGCAAGCTAAGGCTTCTTGTTAATTTCTTCGTCGCAATACTTCTTCATTTGGGAAGAAGAAAAAATGGTAGGCTACACAAATTGTCACTTAGGGGGAGATCCACAAAATTTGAGGCCATCCCATTCCCAAGAGGAAGTTTATATAAATTATAGCAAGTGAGGAAACGAAATGTGAGACGTGCTGCTGAATTGTCATAGCTTGCTCTAAGCTGTGGAAATTGATGCATGCTTGCTGATTTGGACCATATCTTTTAGAAAATCAAGGAAAACTTTCAGTGCTCCTAGTTAAAAGATGTTAAGTTATGCAATTAAATATTATCATGGCCAATCTGCTTGGATAGCACGACCAGGCTGTGTCCACAGAGCTTGCCTGTGAAGATAACTTTCTTGCTTTATACCCCTCTTGAAACATAAAAAGCAGGGTTTCTTCACAGTACAGAGCTCTGAAACTATGTGCCAAATCCTAAAAAGAAGATGGTTGGGAAATCAGAGCAGGGAATATCCACTTACTTAAATGGTCTTAAAGTAGAAAATAAACGAGGCCATCTTGAAAAATCATTTGACCAGAGGCCTGTCTCAGCCTTCTGAATCTCATTGCTGTGTGAAAAGAATTAATTTGGGTACTGTAAAAGAGGTGTCCCCAGTCTCTGTCAACGATAAATTTAAAACAGCACTAAAATGTCATTTAAGTGAAAACATAGCCTTAAAAACAAATATTGGGAAACTGGGAAGATTGAAAACACACAAAGCATACAGTTCAGGAAGGCAGGCCTAGTAACACCAGAGAAAACAGGAGAAAGGAATCAATAAATATACAAGCAGAACTTAATGAAAGAGGAAAAAAACAAAAAACGTAGACTTGCCCAATATAATCAAAAGCCATTTATTGAAAAAGCTCACTAAAACAGACAACCAGATCAAGAAGAAAAAGAAGATACATATAAACAACAGAAAGAACAACAAAGGAGTAAAACTACAGACACAGAGATGTTTAACCTTTAAAGGAAATACTACCTACATTTCTATCAACATATTTGGAAATTTAAATAAAAGCATTACCCAGAAAGGTGTGTATTGAACAGTTTATTGAATAAACCAAGCTCAATAGAAGTGTTATTTAAAATAGCTCATTTCTTTTTCTGAATAGCCAATGTTTCAGGGAGATCCCAAAGGTGCTCTTGTCTTAGTCCCAGTCTAATGAATTTTCTTTTTTTTATTTTAAATTATGTAATTGTCAAATGAAGATTAAATATATTCAAGATATATAACATGCTGATTTGATATGCATATAAATTGTTTAACAATTACCACAATCAAATTTTCAAATCTGGCTGAGATGACTCAACACCAGAGATTTTCTTCGAGGATAAACTAGACCCTGCCAAACTCTGCACGTATCTTTTCTCTGTCACACCAATGGCTCCAGCAAGCCTCCTAGCTGAGCCATCCAAATGCAAAGGAGCATATAACAAACTCCTGGAATAGTTCTCAGAAAACCCCTCGTCCTTCTGGGCAGCACACAGCACGTTGATAATTGTCATGGGAGGAATCCTTCCTGCTGACCTGTCTTCAAGAATTTTCTTACTTCTGCTTAAAAACCCTCAAGGTGTGTTATGGACTGAGGTTTCACAGTCTCTTGGGCTGTCCTGCATAGAGTGCCTGACACCCATATTTCTTAGTCTTAAAGTGTTCTGCTGAAAATCTGAGACAACAGGAAGTGTCATTTGACGTCTTATTACATAACCAAAATTGACTCAAATGTTTCGAAAGACCAAGTTGAAAACATAGACAAAAGATTTATCTCTAAAAAGAAAACAACTGTGATAGTTTTCTTGTAAGTGTTACAAATATTTAGGAGATAATTCTATATTATATTAAAATGTCCTAAGCATAGACAGTGCTAGAAAACTTCCTGACTCATTCCATAATGCTAATGTACCCAAATACCAGTGTTAGACAAGGACACCACCAAGAAAACTAAAGGCTAATATTACTTATGACCATAGAATCCAAAAGCCCTAGTGAAAATATTAGCAAATAAAATCAACTAATATTGTTGAGAAACATTTACGCCAGGAATGTAGGGGTGAATTAAAGTTTAAAAATCTATTAATATAATTCAAACATTACCTGGTAAATTTCTTGTGATACAGTAGGCTAAATAATCTGAAAACCATTCCCTTCTAAACTACCAGAATACTAAATAAAACATGACAATTATCCTTTTAAATGTTCGGCTGAGAAATTTTTTCTTGTTTATCCTCTCTTAAGGTCCTGAGTGTCCTGGCTTTATGTGTCTCGGGCACAGTCCTCACCCTTGCACAAATCAAAGAACTCATTCCAGTCCCCTCACCTTTCTGATTTTCCATTTTCACTTTGTTTTGCCCTTGAGCATTTCCCTCCTTTCATTCTTTCAACAAATAGTGTGTGCCTGCTGTGTGTCGACACTCTTTCAGGAATGTGGAATATAGCAGTAATAAACACAGACAAAAATCACTGGCCAAAATGTTAAAACTTCTAGAAGAATATATATAGGAGAAATATACCTTTATGATCTTGGGATAGAATAGATGTATTTAAACAAGAGGCAAAAGGCATACATTATTTTTTAATAGACTGAAAAAATTGACCACATTAAAATAAAAATATTTATATATCAAAAATCTCCACATACATAAAGTGAAAAGATAAGTCAAAAATTAGGTCATATGCAATTCACATACCATGCAATGTATTAATATGCAAATATACTATGAACTACTAAAATTCAATAAGAAAAAGGCAACCAACCCAAAAGAAAATTGCATGAAGAATATGAATAGACAGTTCACTGAGGAGAAAATTCAAATGATTGTTTTGAAAAGAATGCTACACCTCACAAATAATCAGTAAACTGCACACTTAAACCAAAATGAAACAGCATTCAACATTCATGAGACTTAAAAATCATACAGTTGAATAATCAAAAGTGTTGATGAGGCTGTAGAGCACAAGGAACATTCATATCCGCCACTTTGAAGAACAATGTGGCTATTCTGGTAAAGTTGAAAACGCAACACCTACAAGTCAGCAATTTCACTCCTGGCTATATACTGTCCAACAGTGTTTTTAAAACTGTAGGCCTTGGCACATTAATAGGTGGTAAATTACTTATTGGTACAAGGCATGTCCTTTTTTGTGAAATGAGATGGTGTCTTAGTCTGTTTTGTGTTGCTAAAACAGTATACCTGAGGCTGGGTAATTTACAAAGAAAAGAGATATATTTGGCTCATGATTCTGGTGACTGGAAAGTCCAAGAGCATCTATCTGCTCTTGGCACCAGCATCTGCTCAGCTTCTGGCGAGAGATTTTGTGCTGACTCATAATGTGGTAGAAAAGCAGAAAAGTGAGTGCACGTGAAAAGAGACCAAACGTGTCTAACTAGGAACAACCCACTGTCATGGGAACTAATCTGTTTCCTCAAGAACTAATTCAGTTTTGAAAGAATGATAATTAATTCACTGCTGTGAGAAGGGCACTCAGCCACCACAAAGGCAGAGCACCCTTGACCCAAACGCCTTCCATTAAGGGCCCACCTCTTAAAGTTTCCACCTCCCAACATTGCTGCCCTGGAAATTAAGGATCCAACATGAGTGTTTACAGGAACATTCAAACCATGGCATCTGGATTAAGATGTCATAAGAGAGAATAGAATAAATTTCAATAGAAAGAAAATGATAGCATATACATCAATGAGACAAATTATTATTTTTGAAAACTTTGCCTTTTGTTACTGTGTGTGTGTGGGTGTGTGTTGGGTCATTTTAAACAACATTTCTTATTGTGTTCTCTAAATGAGACATTGGTAGGGTTGTAATATTTGGGACATATACTAAAAAAATTATTCATTGTTTATCTGAAATTCATATTTAACTGGGCATCCTGTATTTTGATTTGCTATATCTGACAACCTTAATTTGCATATAAGCACATGGAGAAATGTTTGATAACATTGAAATAACAAAAATGTAAACAAAGTAAACAGCTGTCACTGGGAGAATGGACAAATAAATTTTGTGCGTTCATTCAGTGGGACACTAAGTTGTGGTTAAAATAAACTAGAATTATGTGTATCAGGGTGAATTTCAAAAACAATGTGAGTTAAGAAAAGTAATTTGTGGAGTGATACACACAATGTATTAATAAAACCTTAAATGCGTGTGTTAAAAGCCTGAGCAATGTTACATATTTTATAGAAAAATGTATGTGTGGCAAAGTATATAGGTAGTACAGAAACAATAACAATCAAATGCAGGGGAGTGATGTACAGAGTTTTGGAGGAGGACAGAATGGGAAGGATATGTAGGGGCTTCCATTGTATTTGTAATGTTTTATTTCCTTAAGTGGGTAATGAGTACATGTGTATGTACTATAATGTCTTTCTATGCTGACAATATCAAATTTAAAATGAAAGTACTATACAATCATCTTAATAGATGCTAAAAAACATTTAATAAAACTAAAAACCCATTCTTGATTTTTTAAATAATTACTAATCTAGAAATGGAAGGAAACTTTCATAAGTTAAACACATAAAAGTAAAATAACAATCCATTTTACTATGTTTATGAATACTCAAATATATACTTTGTAAAATACAAAACTTGAAGATTAGAAGAAAAGACCTCAGTAAATGAAATTTTGAAACACATTGCAAGATGAGAAGACTCGCCATTGATGATTACTAGCTCATGGAATTACTCAATACAAAGACTAAAAGCCAACTAAGTTTTTAGAGGCATCATATTACCAAAGAAATCCCAAGTCAGCTCCACAAAATTCTATGACTGTTTGAGCCCTAAAGACACCTTCTGGCGCCACCTAACTTCAAGAAATCTGTACAGTTCTCAGGGCAGACCTCTCTAATGCCCACATCAAATGTGGACACCGAGCATCATGGACAAGTAATACCTTGCCACAGAGGCTCAAGAACTAGGAGGTAAATCTCTGAGAACAGAGCCTGGGTATTCAGACAGACTCTCTGAGGAGCTGACTCCACTGTGAAGACAGCAGGTATTTCTAAGTCCTGCCCAGTAGGATTTAATAATTGTTATAGACCTTGACTGCTGTATGTTACCCATTTTTCCTCTTTCAAATCAAAGTTCCTGTTGCAGTTATCTTGGTCTATTCAGCCACTGAATATATTAATAGGATACTGGGAGGATGTGAGAGAGTGTAGGCAAGTAACTTATATGTTAGTTGACAGGCTGCTAGACCCACCATGAAAAGCCACCCCTGGACACAACAGAAATTACTGTGTATCACCCAGAGATGTTGGATTTTGAGCGGGATGCAGTAACTGGATGAGACTGTGGATTATTTCTCTTGGCGGGGTGGTGAATGTGTTCTATGTATGGGAAGAAGGATCCCATTGCAGTGGGAAGCCTGCCAGATACCACCTTAATCAAGTGATCAAAGTGAACATCACCAGTGACAGGACAGATTGAAATCACATCCCTGATAGGATGTAATGACAAAAACGCAGCATCTCTTCTGTGGTATTTCTGTCTGAGATGTAGTACTTGAATCTAGAGGGAGTTTCAGAAAAATCTATAATTGGTCTATAACCTGCCAAAGTCATGAAAGTTGAGGGAAGACCGAGGAACTGTTCCAGACCAAAGGACACAAAAGAGACGCCGCACCAGATGCAACATGAGATTCTAAATTTAATCTTTTGATTTTAAATAATCATTTTGGGGACAATTGGCAAAACTTGAATGGAATCTTAGAATTAATATTAATGTCTTGACTTTGAGGACTGTACTGCGGTTGTGCCGAGAATGTCCTGTTTGTAGGTAACACACACTCAAGTGTTTGTGGGCAATGGGACATGAGGTATGCAACCTACTCTCACATGGTCAGGAAAAAAAAAGGTTTTATACTGTATTTCCTAGCTTTCTGTAAATTTGCGATTGTTTCAAAATTAAGTAAAATTAAAATGTAAAAAAGAGTTACACTATTGAGTAGGAAGCAAACAGGCCAATACAGCCAGGGGAGTAGGGAGAAGTTTGTGATTAACTGGGGGGAATAGAAAAAATTTTTTTCCTGATTCTTGATGTCTTAACCATTGTTCACTTGATCATGACATTTGACAAAAAAATGTTTTGTTATAAAAAGAAGTTACATAATCCCAGCACTTCCGGAGGCTGAGGTGGGAGGATTGATTGAGGGCAGGAGTTTGAGACCAGCCTGGGCAACAGACTGAGACTCCATCTCTACCACAAAAAAAAAAAAATAGGCGTTACAAACCTCAAATTTATAAAAATTATACAGGAGAAGGGGAGGAATGTTTGGGACAATTAGATGTGTTCAGTTTACACCTACAGTTGTGTCTGTCTCTAGGGTTTAACAAAACCAAACTGATCATGTGTTCTCTGTATATGTACGGGCTATAGTTTGATTTTGTGTTCCAATATGTAGCATCTTATCGGGTTTTCTTTAGAGCTTCTGAGAAGTTTTCCCAAGGCCTAGAAAGGATAAAATATGGAATTTAGAAACAGATGTGAACTCAAATTCTTGCTTTAGCATTTACTGGCTTAGTCAATTTTTTTCAATCACTCCTTCATTTTACAGAAATGAGGTTGTTAGTCTTTTTTGATAAAAATTTTGCTGATAATAATGTTGTACCACCAGATTAATTGTAATATATTTTATAATTACATGAGATTTCAGCTTCAAATTTTAAAAAAACAAAGTTTTAAGATTTTTATGAATAAAATTAGCCGTATTTATTAAAGAAAATTTAGAAATCACAATCATGGGTCCTGCTAGGAAGTCTAGTTGAACCATGATTTGTATGTTAGAGAATCTACTGGAATAGAGCATTAATAAGTGGGGAACTGCTTTAGAAAGATGGAAACTAGAAAATAATCAAATGGAAATGCTAGAAATAAAAACTGTGAGAGCAGAGATGAAGAATTCATTCAATAATCTTACTAGCAGACTGAAAACTAAGAAGAAAAAAATAAGTCAATAGGAAACAGACAAACTGAAACACAAAGAGAAGAAAAAAGAGAAGGGCTGTGGGATAATTACAAACTATCTAACATACATGTAATTGGAGTTCAAGAAGGAAAAGAGAGAAAGAGAGGGGTAGAAGAATATTTGAAGAGATGGTGGCCAAAAATTTCCCTAGATCAATGAAAAAAAATAAACCAGGCATTCAAAGAAGAAATCTTAAAAATTTTATTGTTAAACTGCTGAGAATCAAAGTCAAAGAAAAAAATTTTGACGGTAGTTAGAGGGGGAAAATATCTCATGGTCAGTGGGAGTCAAGTAACAGCTATTGCTGGCAATCTGCCCCACTGCTGAGTTTATCACGTTCTTCTACATGCTCTGAAAATAGAAAAACTCCTGTGGACTAGTCCCGGTACCTCTGAGGCTGGAGTTTCTCCAGGGTCTTGCCCCTTAATGGTATTGCCATCTTATTTTGTAAATACCAGGGCCTTGGCATACAAAAACAAACTGAAGGCTTTCCCAAGCCCAAGTTTCATTGGCTTCCAAATTTGGTACGAGAGACTGGGCTCTGATTGAATGAGTTGGGTATGCAGTGTTTCGTAGGATTGTAGTTCATAATTTCATCACTAAGAGTTGTGGTTGCTGCTTCATGTTTAAGTAACTACAGAGGAGGTGTCAGTGTACATGGTTGCCCACTAGAGGGCAATATATACCTTATCCTCTTCAAATGCGATATTTCTAGCACAAATGTATTTACTTGAGCATTATGAAAAAAAATGAATGAACTCTAAAATAATAAAGATTTATCTTATTTTTATGTTACCTTCTGGTTTGTGCTATGGTTATAACATATTTAATATTTTCCAGAAATGCACATATTAGAGGGAAAGGCAAGCAAATATAAGACAAAAATTGTTACCAGAGACAAAGAAAGACATTCTATAACGATCAGATGGTCAATCCATCAAGAATTTATAGCCATTATAAACATATATGCACATAACAACAAAATACCAAAATATGTGAAGCCATACTGACAGAATTTAAAGGTGGAATAGGCAATTCACCAATAGTAGTTTGAGAATTTAATACCTCACTTTTTTAAATTTTTTTATTTTCTTTCTTTATTGAAGTATACTTTACATATCATGCCTTTACTCCATTTTAAGTGTACAATTAAGTCATTTTCAGTGATTTTACCGAGATATACAGTTAATCACATAAATCAGTTTTAGAGGAATTCCTTTTCCCTATTCAGACCCCTAATTCTGCTCCCCAACTATTTTTCAAGCATGTCCCACCTCTCCACAGTGCCCACCACGTCGCTCAGATGTGGGTTTACCCTCCACCCCTGAAATCCCTAGTGATCACTCCCACCATTTGAGCACCATAGTGTTAATCAGTCAATACCAGTTTGATGGCGAGTACAAGTGGGGCCCATTCTTCTGGTCTTGTGTCACCTCACTTTGAATAATGGTCTTTAATGAATAGATCCAATAGACAGAAGGATAACATGTAACTAGAATAATACTATAAACAAACTACACTTAACAGACATATATAGAACATTCAATCCAACAC
>CAUYRT010055346.1:0-29152 GCA_963574885.1 Lepilemur ruficaudatus | reverse complement strand
TATGTACTCTCTGGACTACTTTGACAGAGTAGATTTTTAAATGTAACAAGATAAGTCAACTTGAGTGGTAATATATTTTGGGAAATCAGCTCACTACAAATTGTGACTGTAAACATTATACTGTAAATGCTTTGTAGTTTTCCCCCAATAAAAAAAACAAAAAAACAAAAAAACAGGCATTTTTCTAAAAGCCACATTTGTGATAGCTATAACTGACAGTGTTACATGAATGGTAACCCTGTACTTCGCCATAGAAAATCTAAAGGGATATTGTTATTACTCCACAGTTGCTATGATTTTCTGATGTTTTCTGTATTAATAATGAAAAAAGTAAAGCTTTCCAGCCACAGGGCAGTTCCGCACAGCAGACACAGATTGCAACCTGCTTTAGGTCTGTGGCGTGCTGGCGAGGTGATTAGGCAGCCACTGCAGCTGTTGCTGCCACCGTCAAGCCTGAATGCCACTTCTCCTGGACCAAAGAAATTACATTTTAGGGAACTCAGGAGCCAGAGGTTCCTTTCTGTTTTTTCACACAAAATTATAAATGTAATCCAAGGAAGCATTCATTACATTCATTTTAGAAATGAAAGCAAACCAAAGAAGTAAAATGTTAAAGAATGGTTTTATATTTTCTTTGTTGTTTGTTATACGAATTGCAATCTCATTGCCTTCAGTTATTGAATCTACTTTAAATGACTGCAAACTTTAAAATGCAATGGAAAAAATATTTCTAAATCCAAGTTCAGAATACAAATATTGTCTTCTTTGGAAGCCTTGCAAATCATCATATAAAAATAGTAGTATTTTATAATCATTTTCAACAATGGTGTTGACGGCTATTTCATACAAATGGAGATACAAAACTAGGAGTTCTTTGAAAGGCTGAATTTAATATAACAAAGTCATTGGAGAAATGGTATTAGGAGAGAATCTTCAACCACATTGCCTCTCCCTTGGAGATAGTGATCTCTACTTGCAAAGAACATGCACAGGCTGCTTCTTTTGTTATTTATTTATTTTTTTATTTCTTTCCAAAATCTTTTCTAAACCTCCAGATCTCACCACTTCAAGCTATTCCTCTACTTTGATGTACTAGCTCACTCTTCTTTGATGAATTAAGCAGGAAAGCACTCAGAATGAACATACCAAGGATGATTTACAGTAATCCACAATTGAGCAAATCCCACCAAGGTCACAAACAAGATCTGTTGCCAAGAGCATAGAGCAAAGTGTTTCACTAAAGAGAGCAACTTGCATCATTAACCCCTAGTGTATAATTTGTTTTATCAGAACATTTCTACATCTCCACACTCTGCCCAATTGATCCTTGCCTGGAGTGTCATTCAAGCGGTTAACTGCAGGCTGATGCTACAGATGACGTAAAAACTTACAAATTGAGTTATCTATTTTGTTTCCTTTGACAGTGTAACTAAAAATTTGCCGGTGCAAATGTCAACTTCTGAAGTGAAAGCACCTATCCCCTCACTAGAGGACAATGGCGACAGAATCAAGGACACTCACAGTCCATTACTTGGTGGTGCACACAAAGCACACCCCAGGACAATCTGTCACTGTCAAAATGCCAACCAACAGTCATTCCATAAAATTCTCTGCCATACTAAAGCATGGAACCCGGTTATACATAGGCTTTTTGTTTGTTTCTAACTTTTAGCAGAACCATTTCATTATTATTATTTTTAATTTTCTCCTTCTCAATGTAGGAGTCAGTATAATGTATTAGAATATTTCCCAAAGTGCCCACTACTTCATTTCATAAAAATACTCTTACTCAAAATTTTGTATTATTTCTCTGAAATTCCGTGTTTAATATTACTGTTCGGAAATATTTATTAAAGTATTTCTTATTGCTTATGATTAAAAACTTAAAAATTTTTAATACAGACTTCTGAAGTTTCAGCAGTTTCAAATAATTCTGAATTCCTTAAGCAGATCAAAAGCTCTGACTTCAGTTATATTTTTATAACAGAACAACTAATGCCTGTGCACAGACTAGCTAAACTTTCATACGGAGGACATCGTATTCTTCTATTTGTCACCCAATTAAACAAACGGATGAGAGAACTGATAAGGATGGAGCACTAAAACTCAATAGACTTGGACATAATTAGAAAGACAGAAGTGGATTCCTTGTTTCAACTGACCATTACAAAAAATGTTTCATCATTACTTTTTTCCCCAAAAAAATAAGTTGGCTTTGCTCACAAAAATAAAGTTAGGATAAATCCAAATTTTTTAGTGATGATTATCACTAAAAGTAAGCAATAAGATGACTTCAAAAGAACAATAAAAAATTATTTAGAAGAAAGAGGAATCTTATTGTCCACATGAATTACATATGTATTATTAACATTTTAAGATGCAGAAATCGGCCCAATCTGTCAGCAATATTATAATAATATTTTATCCAGGGCTGCCCTCTCCCCCACTTTTTATTTAGTGGAAACCTAGCCAGAGGATTATAAGTAAGATAATTATCTATCTTTAAAAAGAATAATGGAAGCATAACAAAAATGAAAGATACAAAAAGTATAGTCATTTTAAAGTATGTATTTGTGTACTTCCTGAAGTAAATTTAGAAAAGAAAACACTAAAAATATGCAAGTGTTGTCTTCTTTTTCCATTGTCTTTCCCCTATATTTTCATCTCCTTTATATTGTTTCCTTCCTATTTATTTTCTCTAGAGACCAAAGGGACTTCTGTACCACCATGATACCTCTGGGACTTCATGAAGCTTTACTGGCAGCAAGGGTTTCTCAGACTTCAGATCACAAACAACTTGTACTGGGTTCACTCATAGTTACAAAGCCTCAGGTCTGTGAATTTTGAATCTCTAGACATGGCCTTTAGCAATAAAACCAGGTGATTGTTAGCACAGTAAATAGTAAAGCCCATCAAGTTAGTAAAGAAAAATCGTAAAGAACAAAATGATTTAATGTGTTTTCCCTTTTTCAATGAAACATTACAAAACAAAACTCCTATTCAATAGATTTCCTTTATTTAAAATTGATAGGAAAAACACTTTTGATAACATATTGAGTGTCTATTTGCCCATAGACTAAGGAAATGTATGAGCTATTATTTCAGTTATTTTGTGTGGGCTGCCTCCTCTGCCTACCTTACTATGAATTTAATTTCACTTACTGATATAATTATCATGTCTCCTATTAGCAGCTTTTTTCATCACTCTTGAAGAGTTACAAATCTATTACCAGTGAGGAAACCAGGTAAGCAAAAGCTGGGTAGATTTGTTCCTGATTAGATTTATTAGATTTTAAGTGAAAACTTGGAGGACTCTCATATTTACAAGACAAAGACTTTAGGAATAAACATAACAAAGTCTAAAAATTACCCGGACATCTTTTCTACGTGTCTTTAAGTTTCTGATCTATTAAATATAGTTTGGGCTATTGAAAATGACATCCAAATTTTTAAAAAAATGATATGTTTCAAATTTAAAATACCATATTATGCTTAATAATATTGTTATGCTAAATTTTCAAACACAGAGCATGAAGCAATTAGATTACCAGAAAGAAAGACATTATACTGCTGTCACTGCTGCCACTGCTGCCCCTGGGAGACCCAGGTGGCAGCAAAACACCATGTCAGCCTGTATCTGCTACCACCTTGGAGAGGGGCCCACCCTAGCCCTGCCTGAAGTTTCAGTGGTGACCTATAGACCAGCTCACCCTTCCGCAAGAACATGCCCCAGCACTCAATTGGACTATGACAACCAGAGAGGAACAGGGAGATGCAGAAGACCAGTAGGGTTATGGGTGCACAAGGCATCCTCCATTCTCCTGCATCTGCCATTACCTTGCCTGAGCAATCTTCAGAGCACTGCTCAAGCAAGAAATCCAGAGGCCTTGGAACTAGGGATTATGTAATCTAGTACACCATCGACAGCATCTGAACATCCTCCAAGGGTCTGAGTTCCCACTGACCCAAGTTGCCAGCAACACCACAGTAGGTACTTATCAGCATGACTGAAAGACGGCGAACCTCTCCCTGTCTACACTGAGCAACATAGTTCGCAGAAGAGGAGGGCAGCTGTACTGCAAAGCTATCTGTTTTGAGCTGATGGAAGAAGTTAGAGATGAGAAGAAACCAGCATAACAATTCTGGCAATTTGAAAAACCAGGCTCCTTTTGCAGTCCCTCAAAATCATGTTAGATATCCAGCAATGGACTCCAACCAAAAGCAAACTTTTAAATGTCAGATATGGAATTCAAAATATGGACGGCCAGTAAGATCAATGGGATTGATGAGAAATTAAAAAAACAACACAAAGAAACTAAAAAAAAGTAATTGAGGACATGAATGAAATATTCACTAAAAATATAGTTAAAAAATAACTTCTGGGAATGAAGGAGTTATTTGGGAAATTTCAAAATACAGTGGAAAGTTTTAAAAACAGACTAAATCAAGTAGAAGAAAGGATTTCAGAGCTTGAAGACAAAGCTTATGAATTAACCTACACAGTCAAAAATGAAGAAAAATGAATGAAGAGAAATGAAGAAAGTTTCTGAGAAATATGGAATTATGTAAAATGCACAAACATAACAATTATAATAATAATAATTGTCCTCTTCCCCCTAAAGGAGAAGAAGAAAAAGCGAAAAGTATGGAAAATTCATTTGAGGGAATAATGGAAGAAAACTTCCCTGGTCTTGCTAGAGATTTGGACATCCAGATACAGAAGAATAATGAACTCCTGAAAGATTTATTGCAAATAGGACATCACCAAAGCACATAGTCATCGTCTGGCCAAAGTCAAAGTGAAGAAGAAAATCCAACAAGCTGTGGAATGAAAGCAGCAAGTAACTTCTAAACGTAAACTCATCACAGTAACAGCAGACTTCTCAGCAGAAACCTTACAAACCAGGAGAGATAGGGATACAATCATTAGTATTATTAACAGAATAACTGCCAGAAATTAATTTTGTACCTTGAAAAACTACATTTCATAAGTAAAGGAGAAATGAAATCTTCCAAGACAAGCAAACACTAATGGATTTTTTAACATTAGACCTATCCTATAGGAAATACTCAAAAGTGCTCTAAACACCAAAAAGAATGGCCAATATGCAACAGTGTAAAAACACCTGAAAGTAAATACTCACAGCACCCATAATACAGTAACGCAAAGGAGAATACAAAGCAAATAGGTAACAATCAACATGATGACTGAAACAGTACCTCACTTATCGATACTAACATTTGTTTATTTATTTATTTTTGAGACAGAGTCTTGCTCTGTTGCCCTGGGTAGAGTGCAGTGGCATCATCATAGCTCACTGCCACCTCAAACAAACAAAAAACCACAAAGAAACAATGTAGTGAAAAGTTGGTTCTTTTTTTTTTTTTTTTATATATATATTTGCTATTGTGAGTAGTGCTGTGACAAACAAATGAGTGCATGTATCTTTTTTTTATACATTTCTTTCTTTTTCTTTGGGTAGATACCCAGTAATGGATCAGATGGCAGTTCTAGTTTTAATTCTTTGAGAAATCTCTGTATTATTTTCCAGAAAGGCTGCACTACCTATATTCCCTCTTTTAAAAGATAATCAAAATTGACAGACCACTATGTAGGTTAACCAAGAAAGAAGACATAAGTTTCAAATAAGCTTAGTCAAAAAGGAAAAAGGAGACATTACAACTGAAACCACAGAAATATAAAAGATCATGCATGATTTCTAAGAACAATTCTTATACACTAACTTGAAAATGTAGGGGAAATGATAAATTTTTGTGAACACATGACCTCCCAAGCTTGAATCAAGATGAAATGGAAATCCTTAACAGACAAATATCAAGTAGCCAGATAGAATCAGTAATAAAATGTTTCCAAACACAAAAAAGCCCAGTACCAGAAGGATTTACAGCCAAATCCTACTAGACATACCAAAAAAAAAAAAAAAAAGGAAAGAAAGAAAGAAAAAGAAAAAAGAAAAAAACTGGGACCCATCCTACTGAAAATGTTCCATATCATTGAGTAGGAGTGAATCTCCGTACCTTATTCTATGAAGTCAGTAAAATCCTGAAACCAAAGCCCAGAAAGAACACAACAACAGCAATAAAAATAATACACCAATATCCCTCATGGACATAGATGCTAAAATCCTCAAAGGAAAAAAAAATACTAGCAAACCAAATGCAACAGCACACCAAGAAAATAAATTCACCACTATCAATTAGGTTTCACCCCAGGGACACAAGGATGGTTCAATATAGGCAAATCAATTAATGTGATTCACCACATAAACAGAATTAAAAATAAAAACCATTATGATCATCTCAACAGATGCAGAAAAACTATTCAATAAAATTCAAAATTCAGCACTCCTTCTTGATAAATCCTTAAACTAGACATAGAAGAAAACTTAAAATAATAAAAGCCATGTATGACAAACCCATAACCATCATCATACTGAATGGAGTAAAGTTGAAAGCATTACCCTTAAGAACTGGTACAAGTATGCCCACTTTTACCACTTCTATTCAACATAGTACTGGAAGTGAAGTCCTAGCCACAGCAATCAGAAAAGAGAAAGAAGTAAAAGGACCTCAAATCAGAAAAGAGGGAGTCAAATTATCTCTTTGCCAATGATATGGTCTTATATCTTGAAAATCCTAAAGATTCCTCCAAAAGACCCCTAGAACTGATAAATAAATTTAGTAACATCTCAGGTTACAAAATTAATGTACATAAATCAGTAACATTTCTGTACACTAAAAACAAGCTGAGAGTCAAATCAAGAACTAAATACCATTTATAATGACAGTAAAAAAACCCAAAACTTAAGAGTATACATAACCAAGGCGGTGAAAAATTTCTGCAATGAAAACTATCAAACATTGATGAAAGAAATCACTGATGACACAAACAAATGGAAAAAGATCCCATGCTCATGGATTTGAGGAACCTATATTGTCAAAAATATCCATGATGCTCAAAGTGAGTTACAGATTCAATGCAATTCCTATCAAAATACATAAATGCTTTTTCACAGATTTAAAAAATAATCTTAAATTTCTTATGAAATCCAAAAAGAACCTGAATAACAATAGCAAACCTAAGCAAAAAGAACAAATCTAGAAATAGCATATTACCCAACATCAAATTATATTGCAAGCCTATAGTTATCAAAACAACATGGTACTAGTATAAAAGTGGACACAAAGAGCAATGGAACAGAATAGAGAACCTGGAATTACAACTACACACCTGCAACCAACTGATCTTTGGCAAAGCAGACATATACAGGAGAAAAGACACCCTATTGAATCAATGGTGTTGGAAAAATTGGAAAGCCACGTGGAGAAAAATAAACCTGGAACCCTATCTCTCACTGTACACAAAAATTAACTAAAGGTAGATGAAAGACTTAAAGGTAAAACCTAACACCACAAAAATTCTAGAAGAAAACAAGAATAGCTCTTCTGTATATTGGCTTAGGCAAAAATTTTATGATGAAGACCAACACAAGCAAATATGACAAAAACAAAAATAAATAAATGAGGCTTAATTGAACTACAAAGTATCAGTAGGGCAAAAAGTAGACAAGAGAGTAAATATACAACCTATGCAATGGAAGAAAATATTTCAAATTATACACATGATAACAAATTAATATCCAGAAGCTACAAAGAACTCAAACAAATCAGCAAGAAAAAAAAATGAATAACCCCACTAAAAAGTGGCCAGATGACAAGAACAGATATTTTTCAAAACAAAATGTAAAATGACCAAAAAATATATGAAAAATGTTCAACATCATTAAACATTGAGGAAATGCAAATTAAAACTACAATGTGATGCCATCTTACTCCTGTCAGAATGGGCATTACTAAAAATTCAAAAAACAATAGATGTTGGTGTAGATGCAATGAAAATGGAATGCTTACACTATTAGTGGGAATGTAAATTAGTACAACCTCTATGGAAAAAAGTATAGAAATTCCTCAAAGAACAAAAAGTAGATCTACCATTTGATCTATAAATCCCCTTCCAGTGATGCACTCAAAGGAAAAGAAGTAATTTTATTAAAAAGACATCTGTGCCTATATTTTTATTACAGTACAATTCACAATTGCAGCGATGTGGAGCCAAGCTAAGTGCCCATCGACTGATGGGTGGATAAAGAAAATGTGGTATATATGTACCATGGAATACTACTCAGCCATAAAAAGGAATGAAATAATATCCATTACAGCAACTTAGATGAAACTGGAAGCCATTGTTCTAAGTGAAGTAACTCAGAGACAAAACCCCAAATACCCCATGTTCTCACTTCTAAGTGGGAGCTAAGCAGTGCATATGCATGATTATACAGAGTGACTTAATAGACACTGGAGGGTCAGAAGAAGGAGGATGGGAAGTGCATTTGGGATGGAAAAATTACCTATTTGGTACACTATTCAGGTGACAGATATATTGAAAGTCTTATCTTCTCCAATATGCAATTCATCCATGTAACAAAAAACCAACTGCACCCCCGAAGTCTACTTAAATGAAAAATGAAAAAAAAAAGCACCACAGTACAGATATGAATTTGGTTTATATTTCCCAGTTTGTCACTTACTAGCTGTGTAACTAGACTTCTCATGTTCCTGAGCCTCAGCAGTATCCTCCCCAAGGTAAAGGATAAAAATACTTTACCTGTGTTACCTAAGAGGGAAGTATATCTATGCAAATATAGTGTGGGTTGTTTTTTGTTTTTGTTTTTGTTTTTAGAAAAAAAGAACCAAAGGCTCCAAATTGTAATTTTTTCATTAGTTAAGATTCTGCTAACAATGTGGCAAAGTTCCTAGAGATCAGAGATTGTGTACTTTGTCTATGCTGTTAGATGAAGAATTGTGTACTTGGTCTATGCTGTTAGATAAGAGCTGCATTTGATAGGTATGGGCACTTAATATATAAGATTTTCTAGGAAAGATATACAATTCGTAAGAAAGAAATCTAATATATAGATTTTCTAAAAAATATGCATGCTTTTCTAAAAAAAATATGCATGTGAGTACTGAGTACGTAAGATTTTCTGAGAAGGATACTCCAAAGAGATATTATATTGACATATATATTAATATACATATATAATTATGCAACCTCTGAAAATGTACTTACACTCATTCTATTATTCAAACCATAAAAATATTTCTCCCAAGTGTCTTTATGGGTATATTTATGGGTATAGAAACCTTATTTCAAATGGCGACGTGGGTGAAGGGTGCGTTGCTCTTTTTTCTCTCTCCCTTTTGCTGTCCTTTTTCTCCCTTTACTATAGTCTATTTTTTTAATCTTCTTCTGCTCCCATCTATGCATTAACTTAAATTTAATAATATGAATATATTTTGTGAGAATTAATACACATATGCTAATGTCTTCAGACTAAACAAGAACGTTTTCCATCAATTCACCTGTCCTTTATGGAGTCATTTCACATAGCTAGTATTAGATACATTATAGTTTTTTGGATATTTATCTTCATCTAGCCACTTTACTAAATTTTTATGCATTTCATTTTATCTGTCATTAGAAAAAATTAAAAATATGTCTCCTTGTTTGGATTCTTATTTAATTAAATTAGCGTTAGTCTTTCATTATTTAGATACTGCTTTTCAACCTTGGCTGCATATTTGAATCATATAAAGTACTTTAGAAAAACACTATGCTTAGAAATTTTGACACAATCTGCCTGTTGTTGGATCCTAAGCAGTGGTACTTCTAATAAAAATCTACCCAAAGAATTTTAATGTGCTGCTGTTGAAAAACAGGTTTTAAAATACACTCACCGTTACTTCAAATATTAATATTACATTAATCAAATCTAATTGCTAATTTCTATTGTCTTATAAGTTTTAATAGTGTTGGTTGCTGAATTTTCTATGCCTTTTCAGCATGTACTGATGTGATCCTGTGGTTTTTTCTTTTTCCCCTTTTATTTTTACTTGACATATAATAATTGTACATATTTATGGGACAGAGGTATATTTCAATAGGTATATACAATGCATAATGATCATATCAGGGTAATTTGTATATCCATAACCTCAAACATTTATCATTTCTTTGTGATGTGAACATTCAAAATCCTCTCTTCTACCTTTTGGAAAATATATAAAAATTGTAGTTAACCACATTACCCCGTGGTGCTGCAGAACACCCAACCTCATTCCTCCTGCCTAGCTGTAATTTTCTATTCCTTAACAACCAACCTGTCCCCATCCCCCTCTGCTCTCCTTCCCAACCTATAATATTCACAATTCTATTCTCTACATCCATGAGCTCAAAAAATTATTTTAGCTTCCCCATGTGAGTAAACACAGGCAGTATTTATCTTTCTGTGCCTAACTTATTTTGCTTAACATAATATTCTCTGGGCTCATCCTTGTTGTCATAATATAATCCTGTGGGTTTTTGTTAATAAATCAGCTACTTAATATTTCCAATAAGCATTTCCAGTTTATTTCAAAGTCAAGGTCTTTGACGTCTTAAATGTATAAGACAATCTCTTCTAAACACCCTAGCTTGGAAAGAATTTGAACTTTGTCCTTTGCCTTAAGCACCGTGAAAATAAAACAAGGAGAGCTCAAATTCAGCAAATGCTGTCAAGATCTCACTGTCACCTCTTTGCATGGTTGCTTTTTTCGTTCTGGGTTTAGAATTTTTTTCTTGTCAACTTACAAATACATGGAAGAATGTTTTTTACAAAGCCATCATTTTTAATGGAAGAGCTGTGTTACCTTTTGCTATATGAGGAGGTTTTGTCATTCATTATCATTTTGCATTAATTTGCTCTTTCTTTTAAACAGTCTTTGTTGCTTTGTTTGTTTTAATGGGAAAATGTCATTGGCTCACCTTTTGGCTTTCATTGATATTCCTGATTTTTATCCTTCTTCATGTTAGAATTGTTATTTATTTTCCTTTGTTGTTTTTTTTAACTCATTTTATTGATTAAGTCAAGTTGGTTTTATTTTTTCCTATTGTAATTTGGATATCCCATTGCAAATTTGCCTCCCATTAATATGTAGCTCCCCTTTATAATAATAATAATTTTAATTTCATTCTCTGCTATAATATGAAAATTATATTCCACTAAAAATCTCAATTACACAATGTGTTCTCTACCCATTAAGATGGTATCTTTTGAATGTTTTCATTCTCCCACCCTCCTATCTCTACCTTCCCCTGCATGCATGATACTTTTAGAACCCTTCTATTTCTTGTCTCATCTCTCTTCAAATAAAAGATTTTTGTATGTTTATTTTTCCCTGAGTTTTTATAATTCTAAACTATGATAAAATTTTCCTTTGTATCATGTGACTTCTGTTTGAAAAATTCTTATCTAAAACTTATATTACATATTTTCAGAGTCTCTCAGTTTACATTTAGATTGAACTCTGTGACTATATGCAAAATTCACACACACCCACGCACACACTCTCACATACAACACTATATATCCTGAGGTGCCCAGCTCACCACTACTTCTTCAACTCTTCATGTTTCCTGTCCTGAAATCCCCGATTATTTTGTTGAAATCTTTTTTTTAATATAACCTTCAGATTGAGTGCATGAATTATAAATCTCAACTTCTGCATATTCACAAGATCTTTCTTTTATCTTTATAAATTAATCTTATTTTCATAGCTATATAATGTGTGGATTATGAGAATAAAACAAGGAAAGCTAAAACCTATCCAATTCAGCAAATGTTGTCAATATAGTTGTTTTCTTTTAGTAGGCTGCAAAATGATTCCAGTGTTTTTTAAATTGTTTGCTTTTTTCTTTTTAGGAAATTTCAATAGTTTTAAATAATATATTTCTTGAATATGTCACCTGTATTCCACCCTAATTTAAATCATTTTATACTTTTCTTTCTTTTCATTCTTATAGATTGAAATTGACTTTCTCTTAATTTTCTATGTGTTAACAGTTCTCCATTAAATAATATACTATTCTCAACAGCAAAGTGTTTGGGGCTGTATTTCCCAACTTTTGAAGAATTTTATCTATGAGCTAATTTCTCCAGAGGCTTATAGCGATTTTCTTAAATGTTCTTCCGTTTTGTGGTCTGCCTCTCCTTACATGGGTTAACACATTGTCTTTGCTTACTCATTTGGATTCCTGTTCAACTGCAAGAGCATTAGAATACCCCGTTGGCAGCAATCCTGAGAGTAGTGAAGACTAATGGAGAAAAGCACGCCATGCAGTTGTGACCCAAATAAAACAGCAGCAGCCTATTAGTTCTCTGACAAAAGCTGTTTCACTTTCACTTATGTAAGCCTGATACCTAGCAGTGCTTGGCACATCACAGATACTAAATAAACATTTCCAAAATAAGCAAATAAATTGGGTAATTTGTAGACCTCCAGGCAACCTTACTCTGACATAGAGCACTGAACATTGAATTATTTCTAGCAATTATAGGATCACATATTATGTATATATTTTGATTTGGTTTCCCAATTATTAATGCAACTAAGAGTGATTAAATGTTTCCATTTATCTTATTAAAATAAAAATTTAACTCAGATGCTTCAGATGTAAAAAGTAGCAAGTGATTTCTATTACAATTGGTACCAAGAAAAGTAAAGTATTTAAGGAGAAATTACATAAATTTAAAAAAGGAATTATTTTATATTTTCCACCTTTTTATAGGTCATCATTTTCTTTGGGCATGATTCCATTTTGGATGAGATTTTCAAACTTTAACTTGGACCAAAGGTAAACTTGTTTGAGAGTTTGAACTAAATTGCTTTAGCCATTTTTGAGTTATGTGAAGGTGAAAGTACATTTTTCATGCACCTAACTAAAACAGGCCCGACCTTTCCTCCCGATGCAAGTCACAGATGACTAATGCTATGTATTTTAAAGTAGACAGGATTATTATATTTCTCACAGAAACCTCTAAATGTAAAAGAAAATATCATTTTTAAGATGACAAAATTTTCCATTTATGAGTCCAAAAATTGCTAATAGCAGACTGTAGTTTAAAAGTAAATAAAATACAATTAAGGTCAATTCATATTTGTTTAAATTAGATAAAAAAAGGATTTCAGACAAATATCAAATTAGTGTAGCATTTCAGAGCAGAAATGTTACAAAGTTAATATACTTTAAGATACACTTTGAAATGTAAAAGTAATTTAACCTCAATCTTTGCAATCTATCTAGAGGGAAAAATAGCAAGCTGAAATACAAATTCTATGCCCAGCACTTCCTCTAGTGACTTTTGATCACTTAAATCTTGAGACACTCTTGAGCAGTGTGATGGGGAAACATCCATTGTCAAGTGGCATAAAATAAATTTGGTGTTATACATCACATCACACATTATTTCTTAAACCTAGGTAAATCTTGTTTAATTCCTTGAGCAAAAAGTGTTAAATTTTAAGATGGAGAAATGATGTGTTAAATATTTAGAATGTTAAATGGGAAAACACAATATCATTTTTAAACTTACATGTATGTGCATGGCGTATCATATTTTTAAATTCATTTTTATTTCAACTTACTGTGATACTTTGGTTCTCTATTTACTTCCTTTCCAGTTACTACCAATGTGATAAGCCTGTCCTTTATGCCATTACTCAAGTCAGTGATGAAATGGTTGAGTAGGAAAGGGTCAGGGACATTGCATCATTCAATTCCAGAGACTATTATCTGTGGGCATTAGATGTAATGGGAAATAAGAAACCTCCAAGTACTGAGCAGATTTGTAGTATGGTTTAAAAAGTATTGCAAGAATTTATCTTGGATCAGTGTGAAGGCTGCATCTGAAAGGTAATAAACAAAGTCAGGAAGCTATGCAACCGGAAGCGCCTAAACTAGGTTCCTACTAGGAATGGGGAGGAAAGGATGGAAACCGGAGAAATTTGCAGAACCCATTGCCTGGTTAGATAAAGAGAATGAAGGGGAAGAATAACATGCAAAGGGATTATTTGTAACCATATAGAATTTGATGTGAATCTGATAGACTGAAGGAAACATTTTCAGTTACTGGGAATTGTAGCCAAGAACTTGGTTTTGAGGATAAGACGGAAGTACAGATGTGGGAGTTGTCAACTTAAGAGTTTGTGGTTGATGAAATATGAAATAGACAAAATATATTTTCTTTTTTGACATGATTTCTCCTATGCCAATACTTTATTAATAAAAACAATCTCCAATGCACATTTATTAGCATGTAAGAACACATTGTCTGACCCACATCAGTCTAGAAGAAGTCTCTTTTTTCACAAACCTGCTTGCAGGCTCTTGCTCCTTATCTTTTCATAACTGGCCTTAGCTGTTGTCATTTCCTATTAAGTAGCAGATATCACCTGATTTACCCTCTTTCTTCTTTTCTAGCATCTATAGAGTTCTGCCTCTATTCCTTTAACCTGCAGTCTCCAGCCCCTGGCCCAGGGGTCAGTATTGGTCTGTGGCCTGTTAGGAACCGGGCTGCATGGGAGGAGGTGAGCTGCGGGTGAGCAAGTGAAACTTCACCTACATTTACAGCTGCTCCCATTGCTCACATTACTGAATAAACTCCACTTCCTGTTAGATCAGCAGTGGCATTAAATTCTCCTAGGAGAACAAACCCTACTGCAAACTGCGCATGCGAGGGATCTAGGTTGTGCACTCCCTGTAAGAGTCTAATGCCTGATAATCTGAGGTGGAGCTGAGGCAGTGATGCTAGCACTGGGAAGCAGCTGCAAATACAGATTATCATTAGCAGAGAGGTTTGATGGTTTGACTGCACAATAAATGTAATGCACTGGAATCATCCCGAAACCATCCCACCCACCTCCCCCAGTCTGTGGAAAAATTGTCTTTCATGAAACCGGTCCCTGTGCCAAAAAGGTTGGGGACCACTCCCCTAAACCATCATTGACATCCTCACTTCTATTGCCACAGTTCAAACTTCCACTTAAGCCACTGTGGTAGGCTGTATTAGTAGTCAAAACATTTTCTGACACTTTCTCTGTAACCCCATCTATGGGATATGTCCCTGTAGGGAAAGTATAAATCTTCTCCTTGAGTATTAAAATCAGAGTAGTGCAAGCTAGCTACCAGTGTGTGGGTAATAAAAGAGTGCACTGTCTGCAGAGAATTTCTAAATCATAGTAATAAAAACAAAATCAGCTTGCTTTTTATTATCACCACCTATTGGCAATTCTAAACAATGTCAGTGATAAGACAGTCCACCCCCCAAAAATGTTTGCTGCTCCAAGTTCCAAACAATTGCCTGTGCTCAGGGCAGATTTCTCCCACTACCACACCCAAATTAGGCCATCACTCCACCTTATGACCTCAAGGTTATGCTGAAGCAACAGATGCCACTTCTAAACATAACCTTTTAAAACCATCATGTATTGTGACTTTTCCACTTTTCTCCTTGCTAAAAAAGACTGAAGAAGAGATGCTTCTTTAGTTGGCTTTTAGAGTATCTCTAAATAGCTACAGTTAACGTGCAACATATATGTAACCTCAGTGAAAAATGAACCTTTGTGTTTTAAAACACTGAAGTATTGGATTTTTAATATCATGGGATCACTAGCCTTTCTTGACTAGTATAGTCACTACCATAAACGTTGTAATACTATTGCAATTGCAGTGCCCTCTCTGTGACAGGTTAAAATGATGATAACTTGTATACAGGTCATTCATTCCCTCATATCATACCTGTACCGTCTATATACTTTTCTATAAACCTATAAATATTTAAGTCAATAAAGGGTTTACATTGAAGACAGCCTTTCCTAGGGCTTTCATTGTTTTCCCAACCAATTAAAATTACTGTAAGTGGGAGGTAAGAGGAAGCATTCCTTTATCTTCTTTAGTGATGAAAAATAAGTGCTTTATTAAGATAAAAGGCAACTCAAGAGCATATAGCCCTAATAATCCTATTATTCACAATTTAAAACAACAATATAGGCAAAAATTGAGATGATTATTCATAAAAGAAAGTTGAAATTTTTTTGAATTCCTGAAATTATGTTTATTGCTTAAAATTTGGGAAGCAGAACTTGGGAATGTTCTACAAACCACTTTTTCCAACCACTCTCCTTCTATTATGAGTGGAAATATATAAATTCACCAGAAAGTCTAGCCTAAGTCTCAGGTTCAGTGAATTTTCATAAATTCTAATAAAGGATTATTGCATTATAGCTTAGTTCTAATAAGTTATCTGCTCTTAATTTGGTTCCTTCTTTCCAGACTTCTTTTGGAAAGATTAAGAGGATCCTGACTTATTTCTACTTACTAACCAAATGTTTTTTTCTGCATTAGAGTGTATTCCTTAGTCCTATTTATCTAGCTAAACTTGTACTTATAATTAATGCATAATTAATAAAGTTAACATTTATAATGCACTTAAAATGTGCCAGGCACTGTTCTAAGCACTTTAAATATATTAATTCTTTTAATCTTTCTGACAACATTATGATGTAAGTGCTATTATCTCCCTTTTACAGATGATTAAATTGATACATAGAGAAGATACTTAATTGGGCAAGATCACACAATCAATAGGTAGTGAGATTGGGACACCGACCTAGTGGCATGTGGCTCCAGAATCAGAGCTCTGTATTGCTTTGCTTTCCTGTCTCTTTCTGACATTATGTGACATGCTAAAACAGGGAGTATGTACAAACGTATGGGAAATAGAAATTGAGAGTTATTTCTCTGTCAAGTACTTAACTCTCTGTCCAGGAATGCAGTAGATGAAACTGAGAAAACATGTCAATGTTGGATCAAATGGCAGGTCTACTTTTAGTTCTTTGAGGAATCTCCATACTGTTTTCCACCAAAGTTGTACTAATTGCTGTACCACGAACAGTGTATAAGGGTTCCTTTCGTTCTGCATCCACACCAGCATCTATTGTTTTAGAACTTTTAAATAAAAACCAATCTAACTGGGGTAAGGTGATATCTCATTGATATCTAAGCATTTCCCTGATAATTAGAGACATTGAGCATTTTTTCATATGTTTATTGGCCATTTTTCTATCTTCTTTTGGAAAGCTTCTTTTCATATCTTTTGCCCACTTTTTAATGGGGTTGTTTGATTTTTTTCTTGATGATTTGCTTGAGTTCTTCAGCAATCCCACTTCAGTATTTACCCAAAGGAAAAGAAGTCACTTTATCAAAAAGACACCTGCACTCGAACGTTGATTGCAGCACAATTCACAATTGCAAAGATGTGCGATCAACTCAAATGCCCATCAATTCATGAGTGGATTAACACAATGGATACCATGGAATACTACTCAGCCATGAGGAAGGATGACTTAATGCCTTTTACAACAATATGAATGGAACTGGAGACCATTATCCTGAGCGAAGTATTTAAAGAATGGAAAAACAAACACCATAAGTACTCACTATTAAAATGAAACTAACTGATAAGAACACACGTGTATAGAGGAAAGTACAACCCAATGGAAATTGGAAATCAATCAGGGGTTGGGGGAGAAGGGGTTGGGTAAAACCTACCAAATGGGTACAATGAGCACTATTCAGGTGACGGGCACACTTATAACCCTGACTCAAGCACTGCCAAAGCGATCCTTGTGACCAAAAATATTTTACCCCCCTAACACTTTGAAATAAATAAATAAATAATATTTTAAAAAAGAAAAGTACAGAAGCAAGTTACAAAGAATATTTGCTGTAATCTCATTAATACGCAAAAAAACTGGGGAGATGCAATCGAGCAGTGACTGCATTCTGTGTGGGAGGTGGAGGTTCATCATAGCAGAGCTGGAGGCAATAAATGCACAAAAAGGTATATGTCTAACAATGCCTGGTTATCATCTGTTGACAGGTAGATAAATCAATTTCAGAGCAATATGAGAGAGGTAGAATGTAAAACTATCTTTATAATTTCACTTAATATGATATTTAACAGCATCCTTTTAAAAAAAAGTATAACAGATAACTCATAATCATGCACATACATTCCAATCCTAATTAACAGTTTCTTAATCTACTTCCCAGAGCTGAAATGTAAGTGAATATAGCTTTTCTTTCTATCCAGAAACTGATGATTAATAAAAAGATAATTCTGAAAGAATTAAATTCTTATTCATCGACTAAATGAGACAATTGCAAGTCTCTCTACAGAATGATTGTCAGATAAACAGTAAAACAGATTTAATAAAATGTCACTCTGTACCTAGCTTAGGAAGATAATTTTTCTCTTCTAAGTACCTTTATTACTGGCAGCTGATATTTCCCAAAATTCAACAAAATACATTCAACAAATATTTGTTGGGTATTACCATACACATGCTACATGTGTTCCATGCTCAGTGCTGCGTGATGTAGGGAGATTCTGCCAAAGAGCTTTACATATCAGTTAGACTGATGGGATTTTCTTGTTTAGCTGTGCTGTGATCTTGATGCTCTGGAGAATGTGAAGTAGAATATACAGAATTATTATAAAAGAAAATAACAATTGTGTGTTCTTACTAAAAATAAGCTATTTCCAAAAGAAGGTGTCGAGTTTTCTTTCTACTTATAGGAAGAGCTGTTACTCTGCTACTCTGAAGCTTAAGAGATATAAGGATGTAGAAAGATAAAAGCCTAATGGGGATTCCTGTGAAACTTTTCAAAGCTGTTTCAGCATCCATGCTATAGTTGTCACCACTTGCCTAATTTTAGCAATGTGAAACTCTGGGGTTGCTGCAGTTTCTGATTGCTACAACATCAATTCTGCTCATGATGAGTTAGGTTCATTTAATTTCAATTATCATGTATTAAGCTCCCATCTTATACTGAGCTCTGGGTGGAGAAATCAGAAAATAAATAAGTTACTTCTTGGAATAAAATAAGTACCAACAGTAATAAATTACATAATAATAGTTAATTTTTTTAGCACTTTACATGCTAGGCATTGTTCTAAGAGCTTTTCAAATATTAACTCATTTGAGAAATGAAAAAATAGAGAAAATTCAGTGAAAGCAAGAGCTGGTTCTTTGAAAACCTCAAAAAAATTGAAGAAGATTTAGCTAGATTGACCAGGACTAAAAGAGAGAAAACTCACACAACTAGAAATAAGAAAACCAGAAATAACAATAAATCAGAAATAAACGAGGGATAGTACTACTGATCTTATAGAAGGTAAAAAGATATTAAAGAAATACTAGGAACAATTGTATGCCAGCAGATGAGATAATTTGATGAAATAAAAACATCTCTAGAAAGATAGAAACTACTGACACTGACTCAAGAAGACATAGATGATATGATTAAACCTACAAGTGAAGAGATTGAAGTAGTAATCAAAAACTACCCAGACCCAGGTGGTGTCACTATTGAATTCAACCAAACATTCAAAAAAGAATTAATACTAATTCTTCACAAACACTTCTACAAAATAAAAGTGGAAGGAACACTTCCCAATTCATTTTAAGCGGCCAATATTACTCTCTACCAAAATCTAACAAAGATATCACAGGAAAACAATCATCCAATACTTTCTATGTATAAAAATCATCAACAAAAAACTAGCAAGCTGGATCCAACAGCATATAAAAGAAATATACACCATGACCAAATGGGATTTACCCCAAGAATGCAAGGTTGGTACAACTTCCTAAAATTAATTAATGTAATACAGCATATAAATTTACTTAAAAAATAAATATCACATGCTTATCTCAATAGACACAGGAAAAGCATTTGAAAAATCCACACCCATTCACGCTAAAAACACTCACCAAGCTACAAATTGAAAGGAACTTCCTTCATATGGTAAATAACACATAGGAAAAACCAACAGATAACATCATCCATAATAGTGAGACAATTGACACGTTTTTCCAAGATTGGGATCAAAGCAAGGGTTTTCATTCCCATCCCCACTATCCATTATTACGTTTGGAAGTTGTAGCCAGGACAATTAGGCAAGAAAAAGTAAAAAAAGGGCACACAAATAGGGCAGGAAGAAGTATAATGACATCTATTTGTAGACGACAGGATCTTACGTATAGAAATCCCAAAGAATCCACAAAAGATTTTAAGTAGTAAATCCAGCAAGGTTTCAGAATACAACATCAACATAAAAACTTCATTCTATTTTTATGCACTTGATGTGAACAATCCAAAAACACAATTAGAAAATAATTCCATTCATACTAGCATCAAAAGGAATAAAATTCTCAGGAATAAATTTAACAAAGGAATTCAAAATATTTAAGTGAAAACTACTAAATATTGTTGCAAGAAATTAAAGAAAATCTAAGTAAATGGAAAAACATGTCATGTTCATGGATTGAAAGACTTAACATTGTTAGGGTGGCAATTCTCCCCAAATTTATCTACAGAATCATTGTAATCCTTGTCAGAATTCCATATTATTCCTTTGTAGAAACTGATAATTGTAATGTAAAATTTATATGGAATTGCAAAGGACTAAAAAGTCAAACTAATCCTGAAAATGAACTCAGGAGGGGTCTTATATTTCCTCACTTTGAAACTTACCATAAAGCAATTGTGATCAAGACAGTGAAGAACAGGCATAGGGACAAATTTATAGATTAATGAAATAGAATTGAATATCCAGAAATAAACTCATACATCTATGATCAACTTATTTTGACAAGAATTCTAAGACCATTCGATGGAAAAATAAAAGTCTTTTCAAACTATGATGCTGGCTGGGACAACTAAATAGCCACATGAAAAACAATGAAGTGGGACTCTTACTTAACACAATATAAACATGAATTAACTCAACATGAATCAAAGAGCTAAATGTAAGAGATAGAATTATATTACCCTTAGAAGAAAACATAGGGGTACATTTTCAAGACTTCAGTTTTAGCAAAGGATTTTTGGATATGATACTAAAAACACAAGCAACAAAAGAAAAAAAAATCAGACTTAATCAAAATTAAAAATTTTTGTGCTTCAAAGGACATCATCAAAAATTGAAATGGCAACCCACAGAATTAGAGAAAATATTTACAAATTGTATATCTGATAAGGAACTCATAACTATAACATATAGAAAACTGGTACAACTCAATAATAAAAAAAGACAAAAAGCCCAATTAAGAAATGCACAAAGAATCTAAATAGACATTTCTTTAAGGAAGCTATGCAAATGACCAATAAACACATGAAAATATCCCAACACCATTAGTCATGTAGGAAATGCAAATCAAAACCACTTCATACCCACTAACATGTCTGGAATTTAAAAGTCAGATAATAACAGTTATTGACAGAATAGTAGAGAACTCAGAACTCTCATGCATTATAGGAAGAATGCAAAAATGTGCAGCCAATTTGGAAGTAATCTGGCAGTTCTTCAATTACACTTAGAACTACCACATGCCCTAGCAATTCAACTCCTAAATATACATCCAAGAAAAATTAAAATGTTTGTGCACACAGAAACCTGTACACAAACATTTAAAGTAGTATTATTCATAAACCCAAAAAGTGGAAACAACCCAAATGTCCATCAATAGATGAATGGATAAACTATGTGGTATACCCATATAAATAGAATATTATTCATGCTACAACTTGGATGAACCTTGGTAACATTGCGCCAAGTGAAAGGGCAGTCACAAAAGTCCACATATTATAACATTCATAAAAAAGTCCAGATTAGGGAAATCTATAGAGACAAAAGTAGATTGCTGCTTACATAGGGTTGGGTGTATGTGTGTAGCAGAGAGATTACAGTTTAAAGCGTCGGGGGTTTCTTTGTAAGGTGATGAAAGTGTTCAAAAATTCACTGTGGTGATGTTTGTACATATTTGTGAATATAGTAAAAACCACTGAATTGGACACTTTCAGTGAATTGTATGGTATGCGAATCATATCTCAATAAAACTGTTTTTAAACTAAGCATTAAATGACAGTTTACATAAATTACCTCACAAAGTATTATGTTGTAGTTGTATCTCTTCTATGTAACAGACTAAATTGAAAAGAAGGTCAAGCAATAATTATAGCTTCTATTTTCTGAATGTGACCTTATTTATAATGTCATTCGCTTCCTTCTTTAACATAAAAATATAAAAAAATTTAAATCAAAGTGCTTTTTGTGCAATCAACAAAATTTTGAACCAGTCTTGTGAAAACTTTTCTATTTCTGCCTTCATATTATATTGTTAAAATGCATTTTAATTTTGAGAAGGATATTCATACATGTACATTAATTTCACTTAAAAATTCCTGAACAGTTTGAGTTTTGTAGATCAGGTAGGCTTGATCGGTTGTGCAAAAAGTGGAATCTGGGAGAGTATCAGTTAAGATTTCAAAGCTTTCTTAATACCACCAAACACACACATTCATAGGAAAACATACACACACACAACACAGAGTTAGGGCAGGAGACAAGACATGAAAGGGGCTCAAATATTAATATATGCATCCTGTAGGTGGTTTTCAGGCTTGCCGTATGTTTTTCTGTTCATGTCTTCCAGAATTACCAAGCTTAGCAAAACGGGCGGGCAGCCATGTGGGCTTAGTAAAACAGAAGATCCTTTTACTAGTTTTATTACTTGAAATTTGCTCCTTTGATATTCTTTGAGAAACTGAAAGTTTAATTTATATGTGAGAAGAAATGGAGTTCAAGATTTTATTGATTTGAAGTGTTGCCTGTGAGTCTTTGTTCCAGATTGTTGTTTCTAATAAACCAACTCAGAGTTCTAGTAGAAAGACACGACCTCTGACACAGTACTATTGAGTTTTGTCTCTAATCTCTAAAGAAAGGTTAAAGGATAAACTTCTGCATTAATTTAGTGATCTAATACAGATACTATATTGAAACAAAAGACAATAAAATAAAAAAACAACAAAAAAGCCCTGGCTTGTTGGTTGGAGGTAGAGTAATTGTGATCAACATGTATTCTTCTATTCCATATCAAATTGCTTTTCATGGAGGAAATAATGTACCGTGAAATAAAATAGACTTATTTAGATAACATTATAAGAATAAGAACTGTGATCACAATACATAGCAACAAAACAACATACCACTGTTTTTGAAAATCTTTAGGCATTGGTCATATTAAATCTAATATGTACTAGAATATGTACTAGATGTTATTGGAAGGGAAACTATGCTTTCTTTCATCTAATGTTTCCTTGACAGCATTCTGGTAAGGTCGTTCTGTGGAACGACCCAACTTCCTCCAACATCCAGTGCCTTCTGTTAGAGACAAAAGGACACCTGACTAATGCACTAAAGGGAGGGATTATGAATGCTGAATTCTGCTCCTTCTGAAATACAATTTGATTGGATCAATCAGAGAAGATGTTATCTTGTCTGTTTTATCATGTGTTATGCTTATGGGAGCAAGTTCTGCCCTAGGGAGAGTGTGACTTATTTAAGTTCAATTTGGGGAGAGCTGTTTTGAAGGCTGTTGTGACTGCACTTCAACAAGATACCTTGTAATAGGGCTTATGTTTTGACTTTAATGGCTAAGATTCCTATAGGAATCTTCATTCGTTCTAAAGTCTCTTGTGTAAGGAGAGGTGCTTACAATGGAACCCATGCACTCCAATAGGGGGTAATGCTAGAAATGTAGTGGTGTATGAAATAAAAATCTTAAGTTTGTTGTATCTCCAGGAAGTCTCCATGGTCTTACACGACAAAAGAAGTTAATGTAATGCAATGTAGTGCTTTTAAAATGCGTGTTTATTATAGGGTAGAAGGAAATAGGAATGAAATATCAGAGGATAAAAGCAAGAACTTCCTATTCTAGACAAGATCCCAACAGACCATCTCTCTCACTCTAAAAATGAAAGGAATTCAGATAAACTAAAATTTAAAGGCTTGTTTTCTAACTTCAAGAGAACAGAAAATCCTGAAAATAAATTAAAATATAGAAAACAAGCACTTTCTGAGAGGAAAGGGACACAAGGCTGCTTCCATGCAGGGAAAGAGGCAAGATAAGGGAAACTGGAAAGAATGTTTAATGGCAATTGGGGGGCTGTTGTGATAGATTAAAATATCAGGAAACTTCAAAGTAAGTTTACTCCCGCCCAATAAATTGCTGCCATGCACCTTCACTGAGCATGTGGTGGTGGCATGTGCGCGGCAAGGTATGCCGCAGACTAACCGACTAAGTGTCTCCAGAGCACACGGGTCTTCCCCACGTACAAGGCTGTGGCAACCAAAAGTCTGGGCAGATCAAGAGAACTAAGAAAAACCCTCAAGAGGCACTTTTGACATTCATCAAGTACAGAACACAAAATTCACAGAAGAGCTGAGAAAGATGCCTCTGAAGCATTTCAGGCTTTCACAAAGTCAAGGACATTGACCTTTCAAATGCTGGGAATAATGGAACAAGGTGCAAATGACCTTGCAATGTGTAAAAAATCAGGATAAGACTGGAAAATGATGGCAATTCCCAGAATCTCAAGAAATTGGTAAATAAATTGTAAAGCAGAAAGATTTTCGATGGTTTAGAAAGCTGGCAATTGGGTTATAAAGCATGTGGCAATCTCCTGAATCTCACTCTTGGCCGGATCCTAAGCCCTGCTTAAAGGAAACTATGAAAGTTAGTTTCAAAAAAATGTTAAGCCTTAAGTCAATAAATCAAGTTAAATTTTCATGAACATATACGCTAACCTCGATTCCATATTAGATTGACTTAGCCTCAGAGAAAGAGGTGTACTTATTTTCAGAGCAAACATTTACTTTAGTTTCTTCTGATTTTTGTTTTTGTTGTTTTTGTTTTACACACAATATTTGGCAGTAACAAGAAAATGTGAAAAGTCAAAAAAAAAAATGTGAATCCAAGAGGCAAGATGTGAAATAGATAATCAAAGCAGACCCAGACAAAAATAAGATGCTAGAATTTACTTTATTGATAAGGAAAAGAATGAATAAAGTCAAAGATAAGTCATAATACATTAAAATGAAAAAAAAAAGAAGATTTGAAGGACACTATCAAGGAGTCTAATATACATATAATTGGTGTCCCAGAGAAGAACATAATAGGAAGAAATTATATGATGAGAAAATGAAATGTCCAAGAGTATTTCAAAATTGGTAAAAGACATTACCCTCCTAAGCTAAGAAACTTAGAAAAAAATTAGAAAAAGATAAATATGAGGAAAACTACACCAAGACATAGTAGTAAAACTTCTAAAAGTACAAAATAAAGAGAAAATTCTTAAAAACAGCCAGAGAAGGAGTTAGGACAGGATGGCCGATTACAAACATGGCTGGCTGGAAGGTCCTGGAGGGAAGATCGGAATTCCGATAAAGGAGACAGGAAAAGAGACACAGAGTGGGTGTGGATCATAGAGAGAGGTGCTGTAGCCTGCCAGGGACCTCACAGAGGAAAATTGTGAAGCAGAGAAGGTAGAAGATAAAGGAAGAAATATGGCAAAGATCAAACCCAGAGAAGCCCTGAGCCCACTGAAAGGGTAAGGGGGAATTCTTCTCACCCTTCAACAGGCATTTGGCAGCCAGCAGGCTACCAAATTTCTTAGTCCCACCCCCAGGTGCTCAGACGTGGCAGTAAACACAGTATATAAGGGAGGACTTGCGTGATCCCAGAGCTTGGACCCTCCGCGTGGGGCTATCCTCCAGAGTGTCATGAGAGGCCAGGCAGCTTCCTTTCATTCAGACCCTTCTTTTCCCACCCCCACCCCACCCACTGCATCAGGAAAAGCAGTTTGGGCCAAGAATTTGGCGAGGAACCATGCCTCATGCCCCGGGTGAGCATGCTACAGGCTGAGCCTTCGATGGAAAGTGGGATCCACGCCTTTCCATTTGGGGGCCTGTGGTAGACCCAGGGCGTCTGATTCAGGAACTCCATTCTGACAGCATTTCATGGAGTTGCATGCCAGTGGGTCAGACTAGCAAGCTAGACCCCATGCTCCCTAAACTCAAGCAGGTTGCTGGGAACATGAAGGGGAGTTCTGTGTTTTGGACTCAGGTGACAAGGAAGCCCACATGGACAGATCTGACAGTGGATTACTGTGGGGTTCTTAAACACAGTAAGCTGGGAAAACACCCACCCTTTCTCACAGGAAAACGCCCCTATTTGATTAGAGTGGATTCTACAGTAAGGAAGAGTTCAGCCCTGAGTGCCATGGCAACCAGGCTCTGTTCATTCAGGCACTGGGGCTACACAGGAGCAGGAACCCCTCCACCACCCATTCTAGCCAAAAGAGCAGTGTGTGCCGAGAAGTAAGTAAGGGCTCCCTTTCTCCAGCAGGCATGTACTCCAGGCTGAGGCATCCACAGAGATAGGGGCCCATGCCTCTTCATCTGTGGACCTGTAGTGGACCCAGGGTCTCCATTTTGGGAGTTCCCTGCCAGAAAGTGAATTGCAGAGATGCATGTTAGCAGGACAGACTCAAAGATGTGAAAGCTTGGAAGTCAGATTGTAAATATCAGATAACTATGTCTCCACAAGCAGACTTCTTGGCTGGGTGGAGCCCCTTCAGCCCCTCCTGGATGTCTTGTCCCAGAAGCTGGGAGTAGATATTTGAACCCTGCCAAAACAGTTACATTACCTGCTTTTGTGGAGCCTGAGGGCAAGACCACCCTACCCAGCCCTGCCCAGCCTCACTCCCTGACCATCCTCTGCTGAGGCAGAGAATAGGAATACACCGGGAAGTTTCAGAGCCCCACCTAACACTGGAGACATTAGAGTGCTTCTCTTGGAGGTACCAGAGCCAGTCACAAAAACAATACTGCATCCTGTTCCTTTCAGCAAATGCCACCTACTGACAGGGAGGTCAATTTGAATAGCCCTTTTCAATATTTACTGACTCAATCATGCAGGATAAGATGGTTTCTCAGCCACAAACACCACCTGCTGTCTCAGTGATTAAACTGGGCATGCCATTATGATTCGCAATGCTAAGAAGACCACAGGGCTGGGGACAGGGAAAGGATTTCAAAGGTCTCCATCCTCTTTCATCAAAAGGAGATAGGGAATCTATCCACACACATAGCACACCACTACTACAGCATACAAGCAACTAGCAACTGAGAAAAGCATCACACTAAGGATATCCACAACTAAGGCATCTATCCAGAGCCTAGATCACCATTAAAGCACCCACAAACCAAGGCAAATGTTCTTACCCAACATATGCTACAAACCTCCCCATAAGAGTGAGTAGATGGAAAAACCTCATCTAAACAGAAGAAAATTGAAAATTAAGAAGCAACAACTGCTCCAGATGGGAAGGAATCTATGTAAGAATTCTGAAAGTTTGAAAAATCAGAACAAAAGGTCTTGCTCAAAAGGGAACAACAGCCCTCTGGCAATGGATACTAACAACAACAACAAAAAAAAACTGAAATGATGGATAAAGAATTCCAAATATGGATTATAAAGAAATTCAACAAAGTCCAAGAGGAAATGGAAAACCAACTTAAAGAAACCAGAAAAACAACACATGAAATGAATGAAAAATTTACTAAAGACATTGACATTTTTAAGAAAAAAAAAAGATGGAACTTCTAGAAATGAAAAATTCATTTAAGGAAATACAAAACACAGTAGAAAGTTTTAAAAATAGACTAAACAGAGATTGTGGAAAATGGCAGAATAGGGGTGGCCTCCTGGGTCTATGCTCTGAGAGTCAGAGGTGAAACAGGCAGACCACTGCATGCGAGTGGACTCCACTTCCACAGGACCAGCTCTGCAGACCTACAGAGAAACAGTGTGGGACACTGGACCTCAGTGGAAAACAGAGGTGAATCGGAAAAGTTCTCACAAAGTACAGAGAGTCTGATGGGTGCCTTAGAGAGGGAGCCTGGTTCCCGCTCCGGCCAGCCAGCCGGCATCTATGCCAGGGCGTTTTGACTCGCCAGGGGAACCATCCTTCCCCCACTGTGCCCCACACCTTCGCAAGCAGGGAAGTGGCTGAAGTCTGTGGGTAACATTGGTGTAGGCAGATGGGCTGTGCGGAGAAAAAACTGGAGCAAGAAAATTTTTGAACTCTCCGGTGTGCTCCTTTATTTGGGGAGGTCCCTAGCTGAGCATGCACTCCCCACTGCCACAGGAGTGAGTGCGGAGAGTGCCTTCACCCTGCCATGGCAACTCGCTGAGGTTTTGGTAGATTCTGGATAGACATAGCGACCATGCTACCCTAGAGCTGAATAGTGAGGTTTCAGCGAGTTGGGAAGCTGTGGGCTCCAGCGAGCCTTAGGAAGCTGTGCCACCCACGGACTTTGACTGCAGACACTAAATAAGGGATGGGAAGTTTCCCCGAGCCTGGAAACACTACAGGCTGCTCTGACAGTGACCAAAGCCCCCCTACCGGTTCCAAACCGGTGGAGCAGGTCCGGCATTTGAAAGAGGTTTGGGGGAAGAGGAAAAAAATAAAAGTCAGAGTCTATCTGTGACTCCCATTCAGCTCCTGTTTGGCATCTGAAGGGAAGGTTAGGGGAACCTGGTGACAGCCAGGCACAGCTGACGTGCCAGGCTGGTCTTGGGTCCTTGCCCTCCCTACCCAGCTGTATTCCTTCTGAGCCAGGAGACTAGAACAAGCTTGTCAGGGAGGAGTTGCAATGGAGATTGCCTCTTCACTTGGGTCCTGGGGAGTCAGCACCACCCACCCTCTCCTGTGACTGGGGCCTGGTACTTCATGCAGAAGGAACTGACTCCACCCCTGGGCAGAGCTGAAAAGGAGGCCATTCATCCTGTAACCTGGTCCACAGACTGTCACCTTCCCTTCTAGTCCTCTTCCCTGCTAGAGGCCAAAAGAAGATAGAAGCAGCCTTTCAGATTGTGGTTCATAATCCAGTCCCAGCAACTCCAATCCCTGATGAAGAACCCAGATGAGAAAGAACCAGTGAAAGATCACAGGAAACATAAAGAATCAGACAGAAAAATTGTCTCCAAAAATAAATTCTCTATCATCACCAACTGATAGCAACCTACTTGATACGATTAATCTGACAGAGGAAGATTTCTGAATATGGATTGTTAGAAAACTCAGTGGCATAGAAGAGAAAATTAATTCCCAACATAGAGAAACCACAAGAACGATTCAGGAAATGAATGAAAAATTCTCCAAAGAAATTGAATTGATAAAGAAGAATCAAACAGAAATCCTAGAAATGAAGGAAATATTCAGAGAGCTCCAAAACTCATTGGAAAGTCTTAAGAACAGGATGGACCATACTGAGGAAAG
>CAUYRT010055345.1:0-30963 GCA_963574885.1 Lepilemur ruficaudatus | reverse complement strand
GACAGAGTCTCACTCTGTTGCCCGGGCTAGAGTGAGTGCCGTGGCGTCAGCCTAGCTCACAGCAATCTCAAACTCCTGGGCTCAAGCAATCCTTCTGCCTCAGCCTCCTGAGTAGCTGGGACTACAGGCATGTACCACTATGCCCGGCTCATTTTTTCTATGTATATCTTTAGTTGGCCAATTAATTTCTTTCTTTCTATTTATAGTAGAGACAGGGTCTCACTCTTGCTCAGGCTGGTTTCAAACTCCTGACTTAGAGCGATCTGCCCGCCTCGGCCTCCCAGAATGCTAGGATTACAGGCGTGAGCCACCGCGCCCGGCCTAGCTTTGATCTTTTAACAGACTTTTTGTCTAGTTTGTTTGTAGCTGTGATGTATTTTTCTAGGCAACTGTAATTATTTGGAAACAAATCCAGAAACTTCTAATGCAAAAAAAAAAAATTTCTAGAAAATTAGAACTCATGAAAAAGTAATATGCATTTGGAGCCACTGCTTTTGGAGTGAAAATGGATTTTGTGATGGAACTGTTGCAGATAAATGATCTTTTCACATAAAACGCATTCAAGTAAATGAAAGAAACCTGAAATTCACAATTGACAATATTTATTTGTTGGGAAATAGTGTTTACTATGAAAGGGATATGATGAGTCTGTGTAATTTGCAAACAAAAGTATTTTTTTTCAGTTGTTGGAAATCAGAAGTATAAAGACATGTTTTCATCTATGAGTTCACAGATTGACTTGGACAATTCTGTAGGCAGAAAAATAAAACCATGTGGATAATGACATCCAAAATGATATGGAATGTGTGAATGCATCATTTTCATTAACTCAACAGAATATGATGCAATAAGCACTGAAACAATAGTGGTCTGACTGTCAGTTTGTGTAAAATGCTTTCATAAAGCACCAAAGACTATCCTAATTAAAAGAGGTGTCTTGATTTTCATTATATTGGAGAGGTGACTGAGATTAACCTAAACAGTTACAAAAATTTATCTGCAGCAAAACAGCAAAACATAATTGAGTGGTAAGAAATATGATAGTGCTGATAACATGAATATGGTGTTTAATAGTTTCTCCAAAGTTTAGGAAGGAAGAACAAAGACCTTTGTATACAAAATGTCACGGTTATAATTTAGAGTTAATGTGAATGAGGTTCTGTCAAAAAATGGAAGAGCTTCAAAGTTCTATGAATATTGGTAATTCTTTGTACAACAACATGCAGGTATGTGCAAAATGGTTGGCAATATCAGAACGCATTTATAAGCAAGACAACTATACAATGTTGAGAACGCTACATGGTTCATAAAAACTAGGTTGAACTGCATGTTAGCGTAAACTCTGTGAGCCCTATATAAGAAATTTCAAATAATATTGAAATATTGGAAGTGGTATCAAATGAATACTTCAAATATAAAAATGGTTAGTAAATGCAATGCTTTCCTGAATTTAGTTTTTAAATTGAAAATTATTATTTCTCTGGAAAAATTTTAGCACAGGTAAAGTACAAGTATTAGGAAAATTCTTTCTGAGAAACTTCCAAATAAACTATGTATTTTCTTTAAAATGGAAATAATTTTGTACTATTTAACATCTTAGAAAAATGGTGAATATTTCAAAACTTGATAGGCAGGAGAGGAGTTATACTTCCCTAACTCCCCTTTATAGTTTGAGATTTAATAAAGAAACTGTGGTATATTCATACCTGGAATATTATTGAGCCTTAAAAAAGAAGGAAATCCTGCTATTTGCAACAACATGGAGGAACCTAGGAGACATTCTGCTAAGTGACGTAAGCCAGAACAGGAGAGTGAATACTACAGGATCCCACTTATATGAGGAATCTGAAATAGTCAAACTCATACAGAGAGTAGAATGATAGTTGTCAGGGACTGAATAAGAGGGAAATGAGCAGGTGTTGGTCAAAGGTCACAAAGTTTTAGTTACACAAAATGAATAAATCTCAGAGATCTAATGTTCAGCATGGTGACTGTTAATTAACAATACTGTGTTGTATACTTAACATTTTTCTAAGAGAATAGATCTTATCTTAAATGTTCTCACTATGAAAAATAATGAAGAGGCAGGAGGAAACTTTTGGAGGTGATGGACATATGGTATAGATTGTGATAATGGGTTCACAAATGTACACTTATCTCCAAACTAATCAAGTTGTATATATCATATATGTACAGCTTTTCATGCCAGTCATTCTCCAATAAAGTATGTTTTTTAAAAGAAACTTTCAAAGGAAAAGTATTCCTAAAAATTCCCACATTTTTTCCTACTACATCAGAATATTATACAACTCATATTTAGGTTTCAGGATGTTTTAAATGGAATGAAAAATGTAATTGAAGCAATGATCAAATATGTACAAAGGTTTTGTAGACTTAATACAAATAGGATTTCACATCGTTGATTCTTAAAGGAACTATGCAAAGTCTGGCTTCATCATAGAACATGATCAATAATGCTCCTTGCTTCTGAGAGCCTTCAGTTATCATGTTATCTTAACCAGTCTCCGCATCAGCACAGAACACTCATTTTCTTTCTGCCACTGAAAAATATTGTTCCCTATCAGGAAGAAGAGAGATTCGGTGTTTGGAATTGAGGATTATTGGATAGAAATTGGTAAACAATTTTTCTAGCCTGAAAGGCTCTCTATTCCTAAAGGAAAAGTTTGCAACATCTGTTTGGACAGGGATAATATGATACTTTTAAAAACTCAATCATAAAAATGTTACATTGCATTTACTTGAAGTATTACCCTATATAAATGTCCAACTTTTAATCCCAAATCTGAAAACTTCCAGTCTGCCTTGGTTTTGTCCAATGCTGGCTCTTTTTTGGGACCACTGGAATTACCATGTTATTTTATGAAAATCTTACTTAATTTTCAAAATAATTAAACGGTTAACATGAATTGTTCATAAAGCTGCTCACTTTTTACGGATATAACATGAACAAATATTTCATTACTTGCCTATATAACCTGTAATCTAAATCACCTTCTTTTTTTAATTTAATTTTTTAAAACTTTTAAAATTTCTAATTACTATGGGTACATAATGGTTGTATATATGTATAGGGTACATGTGATAGTTCCATAGACATTTCCCAAAAGAAGACATACAAATGGCCAACATGAAGAAATGTTCAATGTCATTGGTCATCACAGAAATGCAAATAAAAACTACAGTGAGATATCATCTCACCTCAGCTAAAATGGCTTTTATCAAAAGACAGGCAGTAATGAATGTAAATTAGTGCAACCATTATGAAGAACAGTATGGAGACTCCTCAAAAAACTGAAAATAGAACTACCATATGATCAAGCAATCCTACTACTAGGTAAATATTCAAAGGAAGGGAATTCAGCATATTGAAAAGATATCTGCACTCCCATGTTTATTGCAACACTATTCACAATAGCCAAGATTTGCAATCAACCTAAGTGTCCATCAACAATAAATGGATAAAGAAACTGTGGTACATATATACAAGGGAATACTATATAGCCACAAAAAAGAATGAAATCTTATAATTTAATTTTTAATTTATAATTCACAAATAATTATAGATATTTATGGGGTACAGCGTGGTGTTTCAGTACATGTATGCATAGCATAATGATCAAATCAAGATAATATCATATCTACCACTTTAAACATTTATCATTTTTTGTGGTAATAACATTCAAAATCATTTCTTTTAGCTATCTTGAAATATGCGTGACATGGTTATTCACTATAGTCACTCTACCATATAATAGAACACCAACACTTATTCTTCCTGTTTAATCCATTGACCGGTCCATCCCCTCTACTGGACCCTCCCTGCCCTCTGGTAGCCCCTATTCTACTCTCGATTTCTTTCTATGAAATCCAACTTTTTAGGATTCTACTTATGAGTGAGATTGCGTAGTGTTTGCCTCTTGGTGCCGGCCTTATTTCACTTAACATAATATCTTCCAAGTTCATTGATGTTGCTGCAAATGACACTATTCCATTATTTATATCTTACATTTTCTTTATGAATTCATCTTTAGATGGACATTTAGGTTGATTCCATTATCTTGGCTATTGTGACTAGCACTGCAATAAACATGGGAGTACAGATATCTCTTTGACATGCTCATCTCAATAATGCTTGGTTTTTGGTCAAATAATTGGAATTTTGACAGCACAAGGAATTTTCAAGTTCCATATGCCATCTGCCCTAATGAGTGCTACCTTATTTTCTGTTAATTAGACCTCTAGCTATCACATGTCTGATTTATATAAGTAAAGTGTGTGTGTGTGTGGGGGGGGGTAATCTTTCCTATTCATAATGATGTTATAATAGATATAGACCAAGAAAAGTGGGATATTTATAAACTTAATAATTAGACATTTTTGTCACAATTTGGGAAACTTATAATTGTTTTTAAACAGATCCTTTTCAATCACCTCTTTTAGTTTCTTAACCAAGGGTAGGATATTCAAAATTTACTTACCATACACATATTTTCCCAATATATGTATTGAATTCACAAGTTGTCTTAAACTTCTCATGCATAAAAATTACCAGCAATGGTCCTAGGACTTGTTCTTTCTTATGTCCCTATCATGGGGTCTACTTCAAAGTATCAATTTTCTTTGATATTTTTATTTGGGAGAATATGTGAATACGTCATATACTTAAAGGAAATCTCCTGTTCCAAAATAAGTATCTAGTCATCTTTACTTCTATTATGTTGGGATTTCTAATGCTGCTATTAAACTCTAGATCTTTTGTATCTTTATTTTTCATTTCTTAAGACTCAAAAAGGAAGTAGAGAGGGACTAATAATCTCTATGCTTTCTTCTTCCAAGTCTCCATTCTCAAGAAACAGACATTTGTGGTTCATATAATAACCAGTGGATTTACCCAAGTAAACAGTCACGGCTGTTGTAATTTGCCTTGAAAGGCATTAATATTGCAGAAGGTTTTTTTGTTAACTAAATCCTTTTGTGATACTAATGTGAATCTTCACACTTCTCTCTAATCTGCCAACATAATTTCATTTTGCAACACAAAGAGCTATAAATAAGGTAAACGACTTTCCTTAATATATAGTACATAAAGAAGAAAAGTGTAGAAATGACTTCCTCCTGCTCCCATTGGTACCCAGTCTCATTCCCCCATACTTGGTCTGAAAGTAGGCTAATCTTATGTGAATGGCATTTCCTATCTTAAGACACATGCTGTCAGCAATGGGCTTTTAATTAAATCTGGCTTTTGTGTCATCACTTGGCTAGGCCTTGTCCTCCATTATGACTCTTGTTCTAGAGCAAGGCTTGGCAAACTCTATCATGCAGGCTGTATGTGGCCTGCTACCCATGTTTGTAAAAACAGCTTTATGGGAACACAGGCACAGCTTGTGTATATGGCTGCTTTCTTACTACAACAACAGAATTAAGTATTTGCAACAGACTTTGGCCCACAAAGCTGAAACCACGTACTGTATGGCCTTTAAAATAAACATTTTCCAGCCCCTGTCCCATAGTAAAGATGGGGACTGAGAATATGCTGGAAGAACAGAATTGGTTTTCGTGGCATCATTCAAAGACAGTGTACAAAATACTCAGTCCTAGAGCAATATCTGGAACAAATTCCACAGAACTTCACTGGACCACATCTGAACATACAGGCCTCCTTTCCCATTGACCTCTCTACCCAAAGATTCTATATTACTGGTACAGGCTTATTTCATCTGCACACCTGGTCCACAGAGAAGAGGTTTAATTTTTATTGGCTTAAGAGCTTTGCCTCATTAGAGAGTAAGACATTCACAAAAACTTGAAATTAAAACAATTTGAACTCTTGTTGAAAGTGCATTTTAACTCAAATATGAGCCTAAGCACAGTCTGAGTATCTGAACCTAAACACATAAGTACCATCAGTATGATTCTTATTTCTTTGTTCACAAGGTGACAGGATCGTAACAATACACTTTACAAAATTCACCTTACCTAGACCAACACTTGCTCCCTCTTTCTTACCTTCAAAGAGACTCAATCTCAAAAAAAATTTAAGAAGTATCTCAGAAGTATGCTGAATAAACAGATAGCATAAGAGTGGTTAGAATGTAGGGAAGAAAGCCAAGACTTTTTGGTGGGAGAGAAGAGAAATCAGACCACGTTTGAGTTAAATGAATCTTCCCCTACTGTCTGCAATGCCAGCCTCCTTTCATGCCTGAAGCATTCATTTAGCATGCCGTAAACTTTAGGAAGAAATATCTCCATGAAACTAAGGGTGTTGGGCATTAGTTCATGAAATAGTTTGGAAATCTCCTGGCCTTTTCAATTCACAAGCCAAGCATTTCATAAATCTATTACATTTCTGCAGAGCTAATCAATGAGATCCAGATTGGCAATCCAAATTGTTAACTCAGTTTGCCAAGTATCTGGAGTACCCCCCCTCAAAAAAAATAGTTACTTTTTTTACCTGTTTAAACATAAACACCTACTAAAAATAGCCAAATTTGCAGTATTCTGGAAAGATGGCAGTGGTATAATTTTTGAATCTCCCTAAATTGTACCGAAAACCAGACAGCAATTAGAACAGAAACCCAAAAACCTAGAGTCAACATCAACAAAACAATTAGGCAAAAATGACTCATCACTGACTCCAACATTTGCACAGATGGAGACAAACCACTGACAGAAACAAAATCCACTAAGAATCAGTCACAGAGTAGGAAGAGTCAGAGGGAAGGTAACATGATTACAACTACTCTGAAAACTAAAGAACCCCCCCTTCCCCCCTCCTTGTCATAAGCCACCACTCATTGGACACCGCCATGGGCCAATCAGAGAAGAGTAACTGAAACTGAAACAGGAGTGAACAGTCATCAGTTGACTGCATGTGAGGGTTCAAAATGTTCCATGGCAGGCAATGGAGTTATCTGAGTCCCTTAAACAATGAAAACACACTGAAACCCCCTTTCAGGATAGGTTCACTGAAAGAAACTTCTAGCAGTATAATCCATACTTTGGAGAAATTTCAAAACAGTAGTGTGGAAAAATAGTAGAAGAAAATAAGTTTTATCTAAAATCAGAAGAGAAGAAGGTGGCATAGTTCAGAAATTAGTCATGGTTTTTATTACTTGATGAATGCCTCAAAAGAGTGTTGAGAGCTTTAAAGATGGGAAAGCAATTTTTCCTGAAATTACCATGAAAAAAAATCTCACCCCAAAACCTAGAATCAACCTAGGCAAAAGTATCTCATCACTAATTCTAACATTTGCATGGATGGAGACAAACCACTGATAGCAAAATGAACAAAGTCAAATATTGCTGCTGCATCTTATGCAGAGTTACTTTAGGGAAAAAGAAACTAAGAAGCGGCATAGCCATTCCACAGAGATTGAAGGCAATCAGGAAAGAATACTCATTATACAGGTGAAAACAGCAATTTAATATTTCACAAAGCATTAAAGGAAGTTAAAAAAATTATATCATCAATTTTGAAAAAGCACAAACTAGAAACATCACTCAGAAATGAGGTGAATGGACAAAAGGAAGATTTGAAAAGTGCAGATTGCCTAGAAACAGAGCCTTCAACAGAAATTTTGGTGTATATGATTTATTGAGAACAAACCAAAATCTATGAGAGAGTGAAGAAAGCTGGGTAGGAAAGGGGTCAGTCTGAGTAATTATATGGCCTTGGGTCAGTTTAGACTTGATCTCAACCAAGGTGTGGAGGAGGAAGCTCACCTTGGAGGTTATGTACACTGCAGAGTTGTCTCTATGTTTAGGCAAGAGGTTTAGTAGTTTATATCCTATATTAGAGAGTCATTAGCAGTTGGCCATACTCACAGGAGAGTGATACCTCTCAGCAAGACCCACATGGGGAGGCTACAGTTCTCCATGGCCAAGCTCCAGGAAAGAGGATAAGAGAAGTCCCAGATAAGAACACATGTTCCTGCTGTTGTTATCTAAAGCTCTAGCAGTTTTTAAAGAAATAATGCTTCTCAATTTGTTATCTACATGGTTGATTTCCAAAGGTTGAAATTGTCGTTTTCACAATTGTGTTCATTTTTATACTTTTTTTTTTTTGCAAAAAAGACTTTCCAATTTCTTTATACTGTCATACTAAAATTCACTAGTTTTTTTTTAAATTATTGATTTTTAGGTGTAATAATAATATTGTGGTTGTGATTTTAAAGAGTCTGTCAGCATGAGATATGTACTGAGATAATTATGATAAAATTATCCAATGCTGATGTTTGCTTTAAAATAATTTGTGTCTCGAAGAGCAGGCAGAGATATAAATAAAGTCTACATATGAGTTACTAATTGTTGAATCATGGTAATGGGTGCCTGGAAATTCATCACAATTTTCTCTAGTTTTATATATATTAATATGCATGTAAAATTTCACTTGTATATCATAAATTTATATAAATAAAATAAAATGAATGTTAAATAAGAGAGAAATTCTTAAATGCTAGACTCATATTAGTTATGTGCAATATCAGAAATAGAAAAAAGCAAATATGACTCATTCTAATGCAGTATATTGGAGTGAATTACTACATAAGTAACTCAATTTCCATTAGCATATTAATTCAAACTCCTTTGAAAGGCAACCTATTAGCCTACTGAGATTACAATGGTGATGTCTATCATCTCTATATTTGCATTACTCCTTTAACAAAAACTATCGTGTCATAAATATTATAGTTTTGCATTTACTGAGTGCTCACTTGAACCAGGTTTTATATTTAGCATTTGGTACATACTGCCAAGGGATAATCCTTGAGGTTCAGAGTTTCTGATGGGCCTGTCACTATTTTCTGCTCTTCTTTACTCTTGATGCTTGGAGAAAAAAATGTAGCAGAAAATAAAAAACCCAATAAGTTTGATTAATAATCTTCTATTCAATCTTTTTTTTTTATCAGTTAAGGATATTTTTGGAAACTTTGAAGTGCTGTAGACTGAGACAAGTAAATAAGGTAGGAAACATGTTTTGATTGATGCTACTGCCTAAAAGACTTCTGGATTTAGAAGTCTTTTCCAAAACTCAATAAGGCCCCAGAAAAAAATCTTCAGAAAGAAATGGTCCTCAAGGCTTACTCTACATGCCCACCTTAATCCTGAGAAACTCTTAGGTCTGCAGTGTAAGCCATGGTGTCTTGATAATAATGTAGACGCTGCATTCCAAGAAAACAATCAGCTGTTGGATGACCTTGGGATGGCTAGGTGTTTTGAGCACCCATGGTGAGTTGGCATGGGGACAGGTCTAATGACCTTTGATTTACAAGCCAGTTCAATTCTTACCTCTCTCAAAAAAGGATTCTGCTATCTATCAAAGGTTTAAATCTCTTACAGCTAACTTTGGAAACAGACATCTTTGAAAATCTCTTTCTCTGCTCACACAGACTATGATTTATCAGTCTCTATAAGGAGCATGTTGTTTTTGTCTTCCTGTGAATATTTTGACTTCCAACTTGACAGCTCACACATTGTGGAACCATTTCAACATTATTACCTCTGCTTATATAGGTTTGGGAATTTTTCCATGATGAAATACTCAGTTGTATGAGGATATGCCTTTGAGCACCTGACAAAGTCCTTGAAAAGGATTGTGCCTGAAAGCATAATGTGAATGGGAAAGTGAGGCAGGGGAAGAGTTAGCCTCATCTGATTGGGGAAACCAGAAACTGAATCTTCTCCCTGTGAGACGACTGACTTGTCATACATCATAGAATGCACAAGTACTTTCCAATGACCTTGAAAATCAACAATGTGAATTCTGGACTTCAAATGGGAGAACAGAAAGGGAAGTAAATTAAAGTTGGATCAGCTAGAATTCCTTGATATATATATATATATATATATATATATATATATATATATATATATATAATCTTCTGCATTTATTTACCTGGCACACTAAAATCTTCTTCTTTTTTAAGGTAGAAGAGTATTTTATCTTTACCATAATGGGAGGCTATGTCATAGTTAATTGTGCTCTGAATTTAAGATTTAATAACTTTTACTCCTGAGAGAGTTATTTTGGTTTTGTTTGTATATAATCGTCCCCACTCCAACATTCCTGATTAAGATCCATCTGAAAAAGTTTATTGCTAGCTCATATTTTTTGATGACACATTTTGGGTTAGCTGATGCTGTCCAAGAGAAATTAGAGGACATTCTTACTAAAGTAAAACCATTTTCATTGCATACTGCCAAGCACTCATCAAGTTTTAAGAAGGATTTACTTTGCTGTTTAAGCTATGTTATTTCCACAACAGCAGGGTGTGAATTGCAGTTTGGAATAGGAGGATGTACTAGTCCAGGCATACTGTAATTTATCTTTGGTGTTTATGTTAAGCTATTTGAATTTAAAGCATCAAACTCTCTTCAATTCTTTGTTCAAGCAACACCTCAATGAGTCTACATAATAAACGTGATTCCTTTACTCTGCTCTCATTTTTCTTTTTCCATAGCATTCATCACCTTCCAAAAGACACATATATAGTTTACATCTATTTTAGCTTTATCATTTATTGTTTATTATCTGCTCCACTGCTGGAATAGAAACTTCATATGTGCAAGGATATTTGTTTTACTCTTTGATATAGCTTTATATCAATAAAACAATATCATGTATATGGTAGACATTCAATACTTTTCAAATCAATGATAGTCATGATGCAAACAGTACAAAAGTAATTTTCTGTTGTTCCACAGAGTTGGAAATGTGGTTGGTTTTATATAATAAGCATATAAAAGACACCAAATTTCAAACTCCAGCTAACTTAATGCCTAAGATTTCCTTACTCCTTCTGAATCATGTTACTTTATTCAGAGCACATATAATAATGTGGCTTGTATACCAGATACATTACTGTCTAAGACTTTTTGGCTAGTCCTTTATTTGGTGAACTTAATTATTTTTAATCCCATTTCAAGTTAGTTTTTAAAGAAAATCTCTAAACAATAATCATACATGAATATTTTCCTCTTTTTACATTCTATTATATCTGAGAAGTTTACCAAAAAAAAAATGTGTTTGTGTTTGTATGTGCGTATGTATTTTACAACATACCATCTGAAAAAAGCTCTTTATTGAAAGGATTACTGGAGTACTAAATAGTGGATATTTTTATAATAAGTGTAAAAACACTATATTATTCTTTTTTCCTCATAAACTCAGGCTGTCTTTCTCAGCCACTTTGGAGACTGATTCAGGAAAAAGGAACACTAGTGATTGCTTTGAATTGCTCTATCATCTCATCCTTTTTAATCCAAATGACTTGGGTCTTTAATATCACTGTTTAATGGCTCCTTTTTCCTAAGAGGACTTTAGACTCGACCTTCAAAATTGTCTTAGCACTGTTTGGATATTCACAGGATCATGGGACACCTGTGCTTAAGAACGAACCTACCCCTATTCTCTGACTCTGGTCTGCTGATTAAGATGTCTACCAGCCTCTGCGTGTCCTCCTGGAAAAGCTTGTTACCACAGTCTGCTCAGGGTCACTAAATAGTGCCATGAGTTTTGAGAGGAAGGAGCCCTCCTCAAACACAAGGTAGTATGCTGCTTTCTAGGCTCTAAAGGTATGCTACTTGGGCCCAAAGTCTCCAGAAATCTTCAGGAATATAATTGGTTTAAAGCCAACCCATCATGTCAGGTTGGGGATGTGGAGTAGTAGCATGTCTCAGTGGATCACCTCCTTTCTTATCTATTTTTTTGTACTCTCTTATGTACCCCAAATTGCCCAAAAATATACCTTATTCTTCAGGAAAGAAACAAGTGCCCCATGTATATCTTAAGGTTTACCATTTTATATCAGTGGCAAAAACAGCCATTTACCTGGTGCTTGGTTAGCACACCTGAAACTCTAGAATGGGTTCCCGTCCCTTCCTTGATATGAAGTTAAGTTTGGATGCAGAGGACAATTTACATGGAATATAGGGCTATCAACCTACCAATCAGGGGAGAGGCAAAGCCAAAATTTTTTTATATCATCTTTTGTTCCTTCTTTATTTTGCAGTAAAAATTAAAAGGTATGAGTACCTTTTAATACAATAATAATACATTTTAGAAAAATTAGTCATGGGTATGCAGCTATAGGAATGCAAGGCAATACTAACACAGAACTTGAAGTAACAAAAACTGAGGACTCAATCATAGCATTCATATATTTAATGGATTTAATTCAAGCTCACTGAGCACTTAATATGTGGCCAGGTACCAGAGGATTAAGAAATACTCTGTGCCATCAAAGATCTCTTTCTGGAGGCAGCTATGTGTCAAGTATTTAGTGCAAGAGGGCCATTGTACTAGAGGCTTGCACAGGAATACCAACAGCAATAGTCCCTAAAACCAAGAAATATTTATTTCACCTATTATTATTTTTTTATATTTCAGCATATTATGGGGGTACAAATGTTTAGGTTACATTCGTTGCCTTTTCTCCCCTTCCCCCCTGGAGTCAGAGCTTCAAGCGTGTCCATCCCCTAGATGGTGCGCATCACACTCATTATGTTTGTATATACCCATCCCCTCCACCCTCTCCCATCTGCCCGGCACCCAATAAATGTTATTCCTATATGTCCACTTAGGTGTTGATCAGTTAATATCAATTTGCTGGTGAGTACACGTGGTGCTTATTTTTCTATTCTTGCGATACTTCACTTAGTACAATGGGTTCCAGCTCTATCCAGGAAAATACAAGAGGTGTTATATCACCGTGATAGACATATTACTATAACAGATCTTCAGGGGTACAAATAATGAATTAGCCATAGCCATTGATCATGAAGATGGTATAATATAAAATAGGAATACAAATACTTACTAGTAAGCCTGTAGGAGGTATCAGGTTTCCTGAATGAACTCAAGAGCAGTTAATAGATCCTTTATAACAAAACAAAAATAAAATGGAAGGAAAAGAGCTATGATTGTATAAATGTAAGAATTTTCTCAATTTTTTTTCTGTGAATAGTTTTGAAGCAAAAACAGATGCTCTAGAGTAAGGCAGAAAACATGACGTTGACATGTGACAGTCTGAAAAAATCCTCAGTGTTTCTTTCATAATTAGTCACTGAAAACATGAAACAAGTGCAAGGCTATCTTTTAAAGCAGAAATAATTTAGCTGAAATTCATCACACAAGGAAGACAAAGTGTCACTGGACTGGAAAATGGCAATCTATGCTAGGAGAAATATCTCCAAACAAAACCTTCCATGGCAAAGGATGAGCCTGAATTAATATGTATACAACCACAGTCACATGAATCTTCAGCTGATTCAGAGACAAAGAACAAACAATTTTACAGTACTCTGAAGAGTTTAAATGTCACCTAGGAAGGACATAAAGGACTAACAGTGCTTCATAACTGTGCAAATAGAGTTATTTAAGAACAATTTTAAAAAGCTGTTTTGTAATTAATATTAGGCATTTAAACACTGAGTTAAAATGTCACTGCAAGTTAACTAATGAAAGCAATATGAAGAGAGCATAAAATTAATATAAAGAACTACATATTTGAAGATGGCATTATTCTTATGATGCTTATTATTTATTTTGCCAGAAATATAACAAGTTCAAAAATGCCTTGAATGTATTAGCTAAGACAATTTTTAAAATGTAAAGGGAAAGTAAAGAATTGTGTAATATAATTCCAAAAAATAAAAATCGTTTAATAAAAATTATCTTTTAAACTGCAGAACAGTCTATATTGGTAGGTTAAGGAGGAAATCCTTAAAGATGTCACTAAAGACTGACTCCTAGTCACCTTAGATTGACTCTTCTCAAGGCACAAGCATAACTGATGTTTCTTCAGCATCTCTCAGATATGTCACAAAAAGAAGCTCTGATGAGCAGAGAGAGCTTACAGTCAAGAGCTGGGACAAATATGATCAAGACTATTACTGATGTTTCCAGATCAATATAATATTTCTGTGAAAAGTGTCCAGATTGTTCAATCGATGAAAACTCAAACATAAAAAGACAGTGTAAGATGTATAAGTCTAGATCTAACTATGTTTGAGGATTCATGATTCATATCATTTAAGTCTATTTTTCATAATAAATATTTGCAATTCTAAAGCAAAGTCAGGTTTTAGATTACTTTGTCAAAATTGTAAGGCCACCTCTGCAATGCACTGGGGACTAATTATACGAAAGGCCCTCTTGTCCTTGGGTCTCGCCCCACCACAAGAAGCAAAGGAGTCTGTGGAGGACTGGTCAGGCACGATACAAGGTTTCCTGTGGGTCCAGTTGGGAAAAGCTGCAAGAGCAGCAGCATTCACCAACCTTAAGAAATAGATATGGGGCACAGATAAATAGACAGATAAGTGATGTTGTATTCCCACTTCATCATCAAACCGTTAAAGGCAAGTAAATCATCAATGTGGAAGCTTAAACAGCAAACATTTGCTGCTCCAATAAACAAGTTATGCTAACCACATCATATACAATATTTCATTTCATTTAAATTAAATTAGTAAGAGTCATCTCTTCCTAACTTTGCTTTTATGAAACAATCCTTATTCTTTTCAGTTCCACTATGGCAAACGTCTGATTCATGGTCAGATGTCATATTGTTGCATGTTTTCTATAAAGATCTTATGACTTGTCTAGATGGATGGATCAGACTATTCCCAACTATCTCTTTGGGCAACTTATGGGGTTTTTATATTGTATGAAAAGCAAGCTGTACCCTTTTAACAAAAGGGAACCTTAAAAACTAAAAAGCAGTCAGAATCCTAGAACAGCCTGTGACATGGAAAGCCCTCAGAATCATGATGATGCCTCCCTCGTTAGCTGTCAGAACACCATCAACTGTCATTCGAGAGTCTTTTCTCCTTTTAAAAAGAATGATGTTGAAAGATGGCATCATTACAAAGTATTCAATCAGATTACATTTTTCTGAAATTTTTGATCGTGAGTCAGAATTTCTTTCACTTCACCAAAAGAAAAAAAGAATCAGAAATATTTTTTAAGTTTCTTTTCTTTGCTGATTTCTGTAGAGAAAACATTTGCACGGAGAGAGAGAAGAAAGTGGAGGAAAGGGGAGAGGGAGATGGCAGAGGAGGAGGAGGATAAGGAAAAGAGCAACGCTGTCTGGCTCTATCCTTGTCTGAAAAAGCTCAGTAATGATTGGTAAAAGGGAATAGGAAGCACTACCTGGCAGCTTCTGACATTTCTGCCAACAAATTTCCCCATGACATATGGACAACAGGAAATAAAATATGATTGAAAATGTAGCACAGTTGAGATCTGTGTATGTAACATTTGTATATACAACATTTCTTAATAGAATATACATTTCAAGCTTCACAATGAGGGAAGGTTTTCAAACCTGCTTCTTGCTGACGTAGAATATATAAATATCTATTAACTCCTCAGTTTGTGTGGCTTATTGGTGGGGAGAGTGTCAGGTTCAGACCCTAACATGGGAATCACTGTGGTCAGCTGCCAGCTCAGGACCGCTAATGGCTGTCCACAGCAGCAGGGAAAGCCATGCTAGGGAAAATCAGATGTCATCAATCCTGGTTTGAAGCTGAATTTTATACATGTAAAACCTGAAGGCAGAGATCAGAGTTAAAAATGAAGGTGTGCTTGTGAGTAACAAAGTTTGCAAATTTCATTGAACCTTGTGTGCTATGACACAAAAATAGAATCTGGCTGATCAAAATGTACATCAGCTTTTGCTTGAGTATACCTTAAAGAACCCCTTGGCCCATTCAAAAAATATATTATGATCATTTCTTCATCTTCTAATAAGCAGCTATGACACATGCATTAGATTATTCATATTTCTTGAATATATGTCCATTATCCATGCAAAATAAATCCTTTTGAAAGTCTGCCACTCCTAAAGAAAGGTTATGCTCCCTTTTATTGAAAAAGAAATATATATGTAATCTGTCACATTTTCCTTTAATGCTTGTCTAGGTTACTATTAATCTCAATAAACACATAACTTAATGATTTGGCTTTACTTTATCCATTGTCACCAAATTAAATATTTAAATTCCATTTTAATGTTAATGGTCTAATTAAATATGTCCATAGTGGTAAAGTATCTCAATTTCTTTTCAGAAATAAACGCAGTTTAAACAGTTTTTTTTTTAAATTTTATCATGAAAATTCAAGGTATTTACCACCCCCACCCTGCCCACCCAATTTACTGAAGAAAAATCACAGGTGTTCTGCATATATTTCCCCCAGAAAATTTTAAACAAGTTAAATTGTTTCTATGGGATTTAGATATTTCTGTGTTCATTCTTAGAGCAAGAAAACGCTAAAAAGTATTTTTGAAAGAAGCAAGAATTTTGAAAGAAATAGAATGTAGCATAGAGATTGAATGTGTCCCTTATAAAGCATACAGTTGAATTTTAAAAGTTAGTCTGACAATTATTGTTTTTACTTGAGCACATAGCCCACTGCAATTAACCTAAAAATTATATATTTAATAATTTATATCTACCATAGTATTTTATTGTTTCTACTTAACCTGTCTGTTTCATTTTGTTTGTCCCCTTATCCTTTTCCTGCCTTATTCTGAATTTATTATTACTATTATTACATTGTTTCTCCTCTATTCATTTGGAAGTAATATATTTGTTAGTGGTTACTGTAAGGTTTTACAATAAAATGAGGAGGCCAAATGTGCACCAAACAAGTGTAACATTTATTATTAGAACACTCCCAGGCGAGGTTCAAGGGTCCCCGGGGAAGGGGCCCAAGAAGTCATGCCACCGGGACTAGGGAGCAGAGTTATATAGGGGCTGGTGGGTTGTTTTGACACAGGATAGATCTTGAGCGACAGCTGGGCTGGATCTTCGTTTCAAAACAGGAAGCGGTTCAGCCCCAGTGGGTATCAAAACAACATGTCCAGTGTAGGGTGTGGGGATGGGGGAACACTTATGTAAGCCCCCAGGGGAATTCCGCCCACTAGCCTTACAGTTACTCTAGAAATTGCAATCTACATTCTTACTTCACTAATGTACTCTGCACTAACCAATATTTTATTTGTCTCCTTCAAAATACAAGTACATGAGAAAATTTAACTCCATGTGGTAGTCATAGAAATATGTTTCTCAGATCTCCTGCCATGGGGAGCATAGTTGACTCTAAGTCCCAGCTACTGTCTCTCTGGACCCTCCACCAATTTCATGGGAAGGCCGCACTTCCCCTAGTATATTCCCAGGCTTTCCCCAGACTGACCACATTGAGGGTGCAGTGTCAGCCCATTCCTGCCCCATGCGAGATTCCCTGATGGGCAACTTTTGCTTGAGAACTCCCCATAGGCCTGGTTGAAACATTCTTGGATGTTTCATGTGCTGCAGTCTGGCACTCTTCTTACCTTACACTCCTTCTTCCTCTTGTCTTTTTACATGTGTCAGAACTATATTGTGGTCGGAAGGTTCTCCTTACCTTTCCAGTCACTCTAATTTATTCTTCACAGATGTTTCCCCAAGTCAATCTTTGCACATCTAATCCCATTTGATATCTACTTCTCAAGGTCCCAAACTAACACAATCCACTTATTCATGACTTATCTGATGTTGTTGTTGGATATATTATTTCTCTCCATTTTTAATCCCATAAGACAATGTTATTTTATTACAAAATCAAGGTTCATCTGGACAAAACCAATATTTACTGATTTTTGTACTTTATTCCTTTTGCATCTCAGCTCTTCCATCAGAAATAATTTTTCTGCTGGAGGAATTTCCCCAGGATTCATTAGGTTTTTTTATTTTTTGGATTAAAATTCTTTTGCAACTCTGATTCTATATGTATTAAATCCTATATCTTTTAACTATTTTATATTTCTATTACTTCACCTCACTAGATGGCATGAGAAATTTCTTCTGATTTACTTTCCAGCTCACAAATTTTCTTTTTAGGTATTTCAAAATGGCTAATATATTTAACCATTTTATTGTTAAAATTAGCTCTAGTTTTTATTTCCAGAATTTCTATTTTTAACACATATTCTATAAACTTTTCCTGCTGATATTTCTGAGCTTGTTTTAATTTATTAATGTAATTAGAATATTTATATTTTTCTTTTTGTTACTTCCAACATTTGAAGTCTTTTGGGTCTGTTTTTATTTTGTTTTGTGCTTTGCTTTGTTTTGTTGTTTGCTTTTCATACATGGTGATTTGCCTCCTCGTAAATTCACAGCTTGAGGATTTTTTGGATAAACTAGGAGATGTAAATTTGGGCTGTTTATCCATAAGAAGGACTTCCAGTGACTGCAAATTTCCAGTGATCATGTGTCTCACCCTGCACTCCAGTCAGCTCTGTTCAGTGTTGAAGAATCTTTCCTTCCTTCCTTCCTTCCTTCAAGAACAAAAAAAACCCCCTAAGTTCAAGTTCACAAAGTTTTGCAACACGTCATCAGCACAAAAGCAATCTCAGAACCCTGCTCAGAACCCAAATCTGTGTTCCTACTTTGATTTAGACTTTAGCTCGATAATTCCTTACTCTGTTGTTAGTTCTTCAATACTTTAAAAAGTATTTAAAAAAATATTCCGTTAAACATCTGTAATTGTTTTCAGTGGAGTACTTTGTCTAAATACTTCTGTTCATTTTATTATTGGAAAGGGAATTTCTAACACAGAGCTTATAAAAGTAATATAGTAATAGTTAATTTTAGAATCATATTCATAGAAGTTTTTACAGACATTTTGAATTAATTTTCTAGATACCTTAAAATGTTTGGTGTAGGCTACATTGAGATTATCCAACAAAAAAAAATGTGCTATTTTTAGTTATCTTACCAGAAAAATTACAATCCTGACATGGACACACAATTGATTATTTAGATATTGAAAATACAGTAACTCCTGTACCATTTCTTGCATCAGATAGACAGATCTATAATCTAAATAGAAAGGGGAATGTGTTTTTCATATTATAGTAGATATTCCTATTTTTTAAACTATCACAATTGAGTGATAAAAATAACTCAGTTGTTTCACAAAAATTACTAACCAATTCTCAAAATTTGATTTCTGTATCTACCATATAATATACTTATGTAAGTACATATTTAAGCAAAACTTAACATTGATTTGGGCCCTCTCATAACAAAAATTACTACATAATACATGAATGTGTTAGTAGATAACAGTTTATAATATACAGATCCTACTGTGAAAGAGTTAACCAAGGTTAGTAGGAGTTGAGCAAATGAATGGTCATTGGATAAATTATGTTTATTGGATAGTAAATGAAGTAGCAATGAGCCTTGCCCTGCCTTGGGATATTCATAGCCATTATCTGGCCTGTGCTTTGCATTTATTCAGAAAGTGAGTTTTGAAAGATCAAGCTCACTATCAATTTACTAAGGAAAATATAATCTATTGAGAAGGGTGAAAATAGCAGAGGGCATCCAACGGGAAGTATAAGATAGACTGATCTAGTTATAGACCTATTTATTTTAGCTTTACAATTCATTTGTGCATTGTCCTGACACGGCTTTACCTTTATTTCCTAAGTTTATCTTGTCAGTTTTCTTTCTTTCCTTGCTCAAGATTTTGCCCTCATAGACATTTTGGTTCTATTGAGATCCAATAGAACCTCTATTGACCCAGAATTTCTTGTTTTTTTTTTTTTATTCATTGACTATGCACTTGAGAGACATGTATTGAGCAAAGACTATATGTTCAGTAATGCTTAGGAGCTAGGGATCCAGGGGTTAAGAAGACAGACCCAACCCTGTTCAACAAGCCAATTTTTTAATGTGAGAAAAGAGAAAATAAACATGTCGAGTGGTAAATAAGATAATTTCAGAGAGTGAAAATAAACGCTATAATGAAGATAAAACAAAACTTTGGTAGAGGAAGTCATGGAGGTAGGGTGGTGGAATGAGGGTCTGTGCTTGTACCTGCAAGAATCACAGGAAGTCTATCTGAAGAGACAACCTTTGCGCTGAGACTGTGGCGGTGTGGAGGAGAGAGCCATGCCAGGATTGACTCGGATATTAAATGAAAATCTCTGGGCCCAGGAACTGGGACATGATACATACTGTCTTCTACCTTCTCTTCTTTTGAACCGAATACCCTAAGTCTGTCTGTCCTCTTAATTCAAAGGGAAAAATAATATTGGAGGAAAACAATAGTAAGTGGATATTGCGGAAAAGAAAAAAGTTCATCTTACACATGCAAATGCCAATGGAAATGTTAAACTCTTACAGAAGAACACAGATGTAGAAAAGGAATCTGGTTAAAGTTTTAAGAAGAGATACAAGGGTTTCTGTTTTTAAAAGTCCACGTGGAAAGTAGAAGAACTAGATTTGTTAGTAGACAAATTTCCTTGTAAATAGGAAGCTGAAGTGAACTCTCAGTCTTATGTGATACTGTTAGACTGAGGATGATGACCAAGTGTTCTTTTTATCCCCAAAGATATTTATGTTTGCCTAAGGGTGGGCATGGGAGAAATGTCCTAATTAGAATCTGCCTATATTGACAAACAAAAATACTTATATCTCTCCTTTAGACATTTAGTAGATTCTTTTCCACCTAAAAACTTGCAGCCGTGAATTAGAATGAGTGAGCCCTGGATTAATGTCAAAAATCATAAAGTCTGAGTTTTCTGAGGCCAAGCACACAGGCCTTCAGAGAAAGCACAACCATAAAATGATGCTCTTAGATTTATTTCTAATGGATTCACGCTGCATTTAGTAATGAGCCAAACAGAACCAACTTTAAATGTGGGTTACAGCAATATTTATCTTGGTGACTTTCTTAACCTCTCTGGACTTTCGTTTTGTCATTTGACAATATGACAAATAACACTTATCTTAAAGGGTTTTCTCAAAGAGAAATAAAGGAATGTATATAAAAACACCTGCTGTGTGGGGTAGCTAACCATCAGATAGGCTATAAATTAAACTTCCAGGGAGAGATAAGATAGTGAGAGAGGATCTCACATTTTAGTAAGCTCAAATACTTTCATTAAAACAGAGCAACTAGAAGAAACAAAGAAATATGTATGGATGACATTTTCAACAAAATTAGATTTAAAAAGTACCCCACACCTCAGAGCACAAATTGGTAAAGGACAATTACCTGAGTGGGTATAGCATCCACCAGAGGAGGAAAAAAGGTTTGTTTGTTTGTTTGTTCATTTGTTTGTTTGTTTTAAATTTCAAGAGTTCAGGAATCCAGAAAGGGCCCAAAAGTGCCCTAAAAGAAGAGGAGCAAGTAAATCAAAGAAGAAATTCAGAAACAGAGGAAAGTATAGAAGCTTTGGAAGAATAATTTTAATCAAAAGCCAAAACATTCAGAAATGAGGTTATTCAACAATAAGAGACATGTAAGGAGAGATGACAAAACTCAGGAAGGGCTTAGGAGAGGGGAGAAGAGAAAGAAGGAAAAGGAGAAAGAAGAGGAGGAGGAGGAGGAGAAAAACTTGCATTCAACAGTGAGTATAAAATAAAAACAAAGCAAAACAAAACCCCTTAGAAACATTCAGAGTTCCATTTTCTTCCATTTAGAAGTCTGGAGGGAGGGGTTACAAGGGCTGGTATGCCACCTCCTTATCATCAGAAATCTAGTTTCTGTTTATTTTTTTGCTTCACTAGCCCTAGTTAGGGATCGTCATTCCCAAGGTCACTCAGTCTCATGGCTGCTGATGCTTTAGTCTTTGTCTCTTCATTTCCGGCTGGATAGAGGGGATGAAATGGCAGTGGGGTCCACGCTAACTCAATGGTTCCCTTTTAAAAAGTTTTTCCTAAGACCAAGTCAACTTCTTACTTCTCATTGACCAGATCTCAGTCATTTAACCATCCTACCTGAAAAGGGATCTGGGAATGCCATTTTTTAATTGATTTCATTACAATCATCCTCCCCACCCCCCAAAATCTGAGTTCTACTGATAAAGAAGGGAAGAATGAATAGGTAGTTATCACCCTGCCTCAGTTCTCAAGAAATGTGAACACCCTTCTGAGGTGAGAATTGACGGTCAATACAGAGTAGAGCGGCAGGTGCCAAATCCAGAAACCCACTTATATTTTTGATCTTGTGCTGGAAACCACAACTGTGTCATAAACTTTCCAAACTGGTAAAGTAGCCCTTGAGTAGTGGGAAAACAAAATGTGCTGTGAATTTGGATTTGAATGCCGAACTGGGTCGAGTTTGTTCCTTCATCCCTGCCTATGTTCATTTTATCTCACTGGTAGCTTCCCCAGATGGAGAAACAGAGGGCGTAGAGTCGTCCTATTATGCACAGATTCTTTACCTGCAAACCCACCTAACTATTCAAACCGATACTTGCAGTGCTTTCGTGGTCATTCATGGACACACACAAGGCAGTGAGACATTTGAGTTACCTCATGCACGTGTTCCCGGCTGATATCAAACAAGGTGACACTCTGTCTTTCTGTTTCAGCTCTCACACTGTAAACAAGTATCCTTTTCCTGGTCTATTTACTACCAATTTTTAGACATTTTTTAAAAAATTTTATGATGGAGGTGATTTTGCATTTTAAAATGATCTCTCAGCCTAATGCTGAGGCTCTGTCTAGTGTTCCTGAGCACAAGAAGGCTGGGAGCTGCCTCACGGAGAAAACACATGTATTTGATAAGCTTTACCCAAGCGTGAGTTATATAGCTGTTGGTTCTGAGTTCAATGTTAATGAATCAATAATATGCATTAAATAAGAAGTCCTTAAACTGAAACACACAAAACAGGGTTACGTATCGATCGGTTGAAGAAAATGTTACTAGAGGCTCCTTGGACCTAACCTTGTGTTCCCCCTAGAAGCAATGGTTTGAGATTCATTAATTCAGTGTTCAAGGCAACTTTATAGAAGATAACTATTGCAAATAATAAGAACTGGTGTATATCCCTACCTGTTTACACTGCAACTGTGTAGGGCTAATGCCCAGAGAGATTTTCTTCAGCCAGTCAGCAGACTGGGCAGCAATGTATCATGTAAAATACTAATTGAGGTCTTATATAAATGCAAGGAACTGTCAGGGACACAAAGATAACCAAAACTCACCTCTTGCCCTTTAAAAGCTTAAGTTTAGCTGAGTAAGGCAAACATATTTATTATAAGGTAGACTGTGATAAAGGCTAAACTTTGAATACAACGAACTTCTCACTGCTTAACCAATTGACAAAAATGAGGCTGGCAAATTTCCTCCCATTTTTTTTCTTTTGAAATTCAAATTAAAAAGATGTCATTAGATGCCCTTAACAAAAATTTGTCTTTGTAGAAGGTTTATGTTACCGACATTTATCCCTAGGTGCACGATGGGGCTCATTGTTTAGAAAACATAACTCTAGTGACATATTTTGGTTCTTGAAATGTTTCTGTGGGTGTATTTCAACAAAAGTAAGACATTTCCTTTAATTAAGCTAACTTTTGTTCTGGTATTATGTCTTTGATTTGTTTAAAATCTTCTCTTTATTATACCTTTACAGCATCTCTTACTCCTCCATATTTTTTCTCTTTTATAGTAATTTAATTATTATTTATGATTTCCTTTTGTTCCTGATTCTTCCTTATCCTTCTTCGGTATATCTTCTCCAACACCAGGAGCTTGTATCACCTCACGATATAAATCTAGTTATCCCAGTTAGCCTCCAATCATTTCAGATGTTGTTGCCCTTGGCAACTAAATCTTTTACATAAACTGGCAAAATGTCATAAGAAGTCCTTGACTATGTGTCATAGTGAAGAAGCTGGAATGAATTTTAATTCATTTGCTCTTCAGATTTTAGCTGAACAACTGAATTAAATGTTTTCCCACATTTCCTCAGTGTTATTAAGAATTCAAATGAATCATTCTACTTTGTGGGTTATTTTCACATTATAATTGAAAGAGAATCTCTGAACACTACATGATCAAGTATTGCTGTGTTTCAAAGGTTAATTAGACTGGAATAAAATTACATCCCAAAGAATAAGCTTTTGTTTTCTGAGATATGTTCTTGTTTGTGTCTTCTAACCACGTGGAATGTCTAACTAGAGGGGGCATTTATCCGCCATTAACAGCGTCTTATATTTTACTTAAAACACAGTTGCCACTATATAAAAATGACATCAGTTCAGTGAAGATGTAAGTTGTGACCAAATTAGGTGCCCTATTTTGCCTTGACTATTAGAGACATGAACCATATGGCCCCTATCCAAATGTCTGCATTGATAAAACAGAAGACTGCACTTTCCACAGACTGTGTCTCATTGACACTGACATGTATGAAAGAGTTCTCAGAGCTTACAGCGCAAACAGAGACAAAGGATGCTAACACTGGGCTTTCCCTTAGCTAACAGGCACTGGCATTGAAGGGTTAGAGCAGACTGGACGTCCTTCCCAATGAACTGTAACAATTGGATGTCTGTTCTGTAAAGAGTACAATGACATCTGAGTTATTAAGCATTATCTAAACCACATGTTTCTACCATCTCTGTCTCTTCTTCAGTGTCCAAATTTTGAGCTGCCGTTGCCTCTTCTATAGGCAAATTCATATAAGTGAATTCTCTAAATGATGTATTTAACTTTTTTTTGCTCCAAAAGATAAAAATATTATACTTTTCACTATTTTCTTAAGCAGCCATGGGGAACATTCCGGGGACTTTATGAATGTGATGATTGTGTGATGCTGAAAGGCAACAATGCACTGAATAATGTGTTTAATGTGTCTGTCTCTCTTCTTCAGAGTTGGGCCTGGGAGACTTAGTCTATACAGAGGAACTGCAGCCTGTTAAACAGACCTCACAGAAAATTTATCTTGATGTGGAGCACTCTGAATGTCTATTAACTAGCTCAACTATAGGAAAAGCACTTTTCTGGGCACTCTTGCATGAAAAGTAGGGAGCAAGTAGGGTAAGCTAGACAGAAGAAAAAGACATAATCCCTGTTCTTAGAGAAACTAAATATATAATAGAATGAACGAAATATGTACAAAGATATGAACAAAAGGTAAGGAAAAAAGAAAATATCAAAACAGGATTTAAATACAGAATTGTGAGGAGGGAGTGTAGGTTTTAAATCTTATCCCAGTTGCACCATCAGTGTTATTACTTTCGGGATGTAGAACAGATGGGTCCTGATCTAAGGCTTCTCAATCCTTCCCTAGAGATATGTTTGACCACAGAGCCCAGATGAGGCTGATCTGCAAATGGAAACCAAATGGCTCCCGTTCTGCTGCTGTGGCACTCGGGAAAGAAGGGTAGGGAAGGATGGTAACAGAAGAGACACCAACTAGGCGGTAAGTCAGCCGTGGGTTTCCTCTACCTCTAGTTCTTCAGTTGTCCAAATTTCTCACCACTATTGCGTGTTTGTTGCCTCCTCTTCTTTTTTCCCCATGTTTTTTTCTGTTTTCTTCTAATTTCTTTCAGGCTAATTCATCTCCTCTGAGCTCATTGCTTTTTTCATTTTTTCTTGTAAGTCTGACTTCACAATGAAAATCAATTCTTCAGAGCCCTTGAAGGCCACAGAACAGCTTCTTTCTTTTCATCTTATAGCATCAGGCATACTCTTAAGCATGGTGAGTCATTGCTTCATCTCCATTCATACCCAGAATTTTTCCTTTCCTGTGCCTAACAGAAAATGTCTAGTTTTAGCACTCTTTCAGTGTTTCACTTTGCTCCAGGGGGTGAGGGGAAAGGGCTGTCTTTTAGAAAACAATTAATATATTGCTATTGACTTTCTATTTTAAAACAAAGGAAGAAGAGGATGCAAGGAAGGTATAAACTTGAGAGAAAATTTAGTTGTACTTTAGACTTGAAAGAAAAGTTACTTCACAGTTAAATCTTGGCATTTTAAAACTATAAAAATATTTCCTTTTCCTAAAGATGAAAGTACATATATCATTTTCAAATATTTTAATAATGAGGTAATGAAGAAAAAAATTCACTCATGACACCATCATTAAAAATCAACTTTGTTCTTATTTTGGTCTTCTTAATGGTCTTTCTGTGATTACATCTACATTGCATTTTTATATAATTGGAATAAAACTAACAATATTTTATAGTTGCATTTTAACAGCCTTATTTAGGTATAAGAAGCATACAATAAACTGTACATGTTTAAGGTCTACAATTTGACTCTCCAGATGTGCTGACCTCTGAAATTCCCCCAAATGTAGGAAATTTGACTGCTTAATTTGTGGTAGTGGGAGATTGCATTCATGCTCTCCCTTACAAAAAAATAAAAAGGTGTATGATTCGAAATGTTTTGACAGATAGATACATTGCCTAACCATCACCATAATCAAGATAGTGAAGATATACAACACTCCCCCAAACTCCTCAGCCCCCTCTGTTATCTTTCCTGCCTGATTCTCCTACGCTCCCCCATCACAAGGCAACAACCGATCTTTCTGTCTCCACAGAGTATCTTAAATTTTCTAGAATTTGATACAAATAGAATTATCCACTATATGTTCTTTTGCTTAGACATTCTAGTAACTATATAGTATTATCTTACTGTGGTTTTCACCTGAATGTCCCAAGAGGCCGAAGATCTTGAGCTTGTGCATTTTTGATATTGATACTCCTTCTTGGGTGTAGTATCTATGCAATTATTTGTACATTTTGTAATTAGACTGTTTGTTTTCTTGTTATTGAATTTGAAAGTTCTTTTTATATTCTAGATACAAGTCCTCTTACAGACATTTGATTTGTAAAATATTTTATTCCAGTATGTAGCTTATCTTTTCTTTCCCTAAACATAATCTTGAAAAGAGCAGAAGTTCTTAATTTTGATGAAGCAAATCTATTAATTTTTTTTTCACTTATAGATTGGGCTTTTGGTGTGACAGCTAAGAAATCTTAGCCTATATCAAGGTCGAAAATCTTTCTCCACTGTTTTCTTCTAAAAGTTTTATAATTTTAGATTTTGGCCTATAATTAATTCATTTGATGTATATTTTGGTACATGGAACAAGATTTATACTGAATTTCTCCTTCCTCCTCCTCCTCCTTCTTTGTATATGAATATACAATTATTCTAGTACCATTTGTTAAAAGATTATCCTTTCCCCACACTGAATTGCTTTGTGTGCTTGCTAAAAATCTGTTGTCGTTTCTCGATTCTCTATTCTCTACTTTGAAATTCTCTATTCTATTTGACTTATGTATTTACCTGTTTTGACACCAATACCACTTTGTCTTGTTTGCTGCAAGTTCCTAACATGCCTCGAAGTCATATACTATTAGCTCTGCAACTTTGCCCTTTATCAAAATTATTGCTGGCTAGTCTAGATCCGCTGTATTTCATGAATTTGTCAATTTATTTTTAAAAAAAGAAGAAAGAAAAAGACATGCTTGGATTTTTATTGGGATTAGACTATATCCATAGATCAATGTGGGAAGAATTAACATCTTAACAATATTGATTCTTCTCTCTGATTCATGAACATGGTACATCTCTGCATTTTATTTAAATCTTTTTTCTCTCAACAATGTGTTTTCAGTGTCCAAGTTTTAAACATCTGTCACATTTATCCCTAATCATTTCATGTTTTTATTTCTATTTTAAATGCTACTTTGAAGGTAGGCTTGTTGGCTCATGCCTGTGATCCCGGCACTTTGGGAGACTAAGGCAGGAGGATCACTTGAGGCCAGGAGTTCAATACCAGCCTGGGTAACATAGCAATACCCTATTTCTACAAAAAAATTTAAAAGTGAGTTGGCTATGGTGGCGGGTACCTATAGTCCCAGCTATTTGGGAAGCTAAGGCAGGTGGATTGCCTGAGCCCAGGAGTTTGAGATTGCAGTGAGCTATGATAACACCACCGCACTCTAGCCTGGGTAACAGAGCAAGACCCTGTCTCAAAAATCAAAATGCTATTTTTTATTTCTACTTCTAATTTTTCATTGGAAATATACAAAAATACAAATAAATTTTGTGTATTGATCTTATATCCTGCAAACTTGATAAACTCGTTTATCAATGAGTTTTTTGTAGATTTCATAAGATTTTCTGCTAAGGTGATTATACTGTCTCCAAATAAAGAGTGATTTGTTTCTTTCTTTCCAGTAAGGATGCATTTTATTACTTTTTCTTCCCTATTGTACTACCTGACATCTCTAGTAAAATGTTAAAGGTAAGTGAGGAAAATGAAAATTTTCACCCTACTCCTGATCTTAGGAAGAAATCATTTAATGTTTATCATTAAGTATACTATTATAAGTAGCTTTTTCATAGATAATAGCCTTTTTAATCTTCTACATTCTTCTGTTCCTAGTTTGATTGTCTTTTTTTTACATCAGAAATCGATGTTGGATTTTCTCAAACCTTTTTCTGAATATATTGAGATGACCATATATATTACTTTTTTATTAATATGATAAATTACATTGGTTGATTGTAGAATGTTAATGTAGCCTTAAATTTCTAGGTTAAATCCCATGGATCTTGATGTATTATCCTTTCTCTATATAATTGGATCTGCCCCTTCCATTTTCTGGAAACATCTGTGTAGAATTAGCATTTTATTTCTTTCCTTAGATATTTGGTAGAATTCCCCACTAAAGCTGTCTGGGCTGGAATTTCTATGGGGCGAGGGAAGGATTTCAATGATAAAACTCAATTATTTTAATAAACTGAGAACTACTTACATTATCTATTCCTTCCTGAGTGAGCTTTGTAAGTTTGTTTCTTTCAAAGAATTTGCTATTTTCATCTAAGATGTCAAACTTACTGGCATAAAGTTGCTTATAATATACCTTAACTTTATTATTTGTAGAATTTTTAGTAATAATGCCTCTCTAGTCCTGATATTGGCAATTTGGGCCATATTTCTTTTTTGATCAGCTTAGCTGTTTATTTTCATTGGCCTTCTCAGAAAAAAGAGCTTTTCCTTTCATGAGTTTTTCTTTATTGTTTTTCTATTTTTTATTTCCTCTCTGATCTTTATTATTTTCTTCATTCTGTTTACCATAGGTTTCTTTTGCACTTATTTTTCTAGTATTTTAAGATGGAAGCTGAAACCATTGATTTGATACTCTTCTTCTTTCTTAAAATAGGCATTTAATTATGTAAATTTATATCCAAGTACTGCTCTAGCTGCATTCTGCAAACTTAGATATATTTTACTTTCATTTTCATTTAATTCCAAATACTCCCTAATTTCCTTATTGATTACTACATTGACCCTTAGAAAGATGATATTTAGTGTCTAAATACTTGGTGACATTAAAGATATCTTTATTTAATGGATTTCTCATTTAAATCCTTTTTGGTCAGACAATATACTTTGTATAATGTGAATGTTTTTAAATTTATTGTGATTTGTTTTATGGCCCTGACCAGGGCATATTGTGATAAATAATCTATGTACATGGGACCAAATATCCTACTGTCATTGGGTGGTATTGTTTCTGTCAATTAGACAATTAATAGTTTTTCAAGTCTTCCATAGCTTGCCGAGTCTCTGTGTATTATTTCTATCAATTGTTGAGAATGATTGAGAAAATTTCTAATTATAATTGTGAATTTGTTTATTTTATTGCAGTGCTAATCAATTTTTATTTGTATAACTTTTTATTTTATATTAATTATTTTTAAGAATTATAATTGGCACATAATTGTACATACTTATGGGACACAGTATGATGTTTCAATGCATATATACATTGTATAATGCTCAAATCAGGGCAATTATCATATCCATTACTTTGAGCATTTATCTTTTTTTTAATGGTAAAAACATTCAAAATCTTCAATATACACTACATTGTTATTTCCTATAGTCACCTTAATGTGTAATGGAACACCAGAGTTTATTCTTCCTGTCTAACTTCTTTGTGTAATTTAAAACTCTGTTATTAGGTGCATAAATGTTTAGCATTGTTATGTCCTTTTGATGGCTTGACCCTTTCATCATCATTATAAAATTATGCTTTTTATTTCTCTTAATATTCTTTCTTATTAAATTTACTTTTATATTTACATATCTCATCAGGCTTTATTTGGATTGGTGTTATTATGATGTATTTGTATATGTCTTTTACATTTCAATCTGTTTGTATCTTTATATGCCTTTCATATAGGCAGCAAATAATTTAATCTTTTTTCATCCAATCTGACAATATATGTCCTTTAAATTATGTCTTTTATATTTAAGATTATTAATATTTTGGGGTTTAAATCTATAATTTTAATATTTTCCCTTTTAAAATTAATTCTCCTATATTCCTTAATTTTTTTTCTCACCTTTTGCATTTTCTTGGATAAGTTGAATATGTTTTATGATTCTATTTTATCCTCTTTGTTGGCTTATTAACTATAGTTTTTAATGTTATTTTAGTAGTTAATTGCTGTCTTGTTTATAATATACATATTTAATTTATTACTATCCGTCTTCAAGTGATATTATACTTCTTCATATATAGTACAAAAACTCTACAATAGTATACTTCGATTTCTCGCATTACAGCTTATATGATATTACTGTTAGCTATTTTATTTCTACATATGTTATAAACCCCATTATAGTCAACCATAATTTTTAAAAATTTAAATAATGAGAAAAAATAATTATTTCCATAGTACTTACCAAGTTACCGTTTTTACTGCTTTTTACTCCTTTGTATAGATCCATATTTCCATCTGGTATAATTTTCTCCTGGACAAATGTGTTCTTTTAACATTTCTTATAGCACATTTCTGCTGGTGATGAATTTTTTCAGCTTTTGTGTGTTTGAGTAAGTATTTTGTCTTTGTTTCTGAAAGATATTTTGCTAGGCACCAAATTCCAGGTTTGCAAGGTTTTTGTTGTTACTTTTTTTATATGTTGAAAATTAATATCTATCTCTTTCCTTCTCTCTCTCAAATTGTTCCAAACAATTCCTCAAAAACTGATTCATGTGATTAACTGTACACCTTGGTAAATTCACTGAAAATCATTTAATTGTACACTTAAAATGGAGTGTTGGTTGTATGTAGATACAGTTGGAGCACTATGTATGTACTCTATGGACTACTTTGACAGA